>VZUI01046847.1:0-37222 GCA_013401135.1 Cettia cetti
GGCCCGGGGAGGCTCGGCCGCCCCGCGCCATGCGGGACCAGCTGGAGCGGTGCCTCGGCGAGTGGCGGGAGCTGGAGGAGGAGTTCCGGCAGCTCCAGGTGAGCGGCGGGGCCCTGCGGGGCATCGCGGTGCCTCCCCCGCCTGCGCGGACGCGGCTTCCCCCGCGCTGTCCCGCGCTGCCCTTGCCGGCTCTGCTTCGCGTCGTGACGCGCGGCCGGCCCCGGCTTCGCCCACCCCCGGCAGGAGCGGGACCGGGGGTCCCCACCGCCAGCGGCATCTCCGGGGCGGCTCGGCGGGAGCAGCCGGAGGTGCGGGCGGGTTCCCCCCGCCCCGCCCGGGGCGGCCAAGCGTGCTCGATGCCTTGGCTGCGGCCGCGGGGTGCCCGCACGGAGCGCAGCGGTGCGAGCATTGTGCATCCCTGCACGGCAGCCACAAACTGCCGGCGCCCCGCTACCCCCGTGCTGCGAGCGCTTGGGACAGCGCGGACCGAGCCGTGGCCGTGCCCCTGGTCCCTCTGAGGATGCACCAAGATGTGGTGCCGCGGTTCCCAGTGCTGGAACAAGGATGGAAAAAGGGGACGCGGTGTGGTTGTGGACCCCTGGCGTGCTGCAAAGAGCGGTGCGGGCAATGCCTGTCCCACTAGCATCTTCTGGCAGAGTTTGATTTCCCGTGGCGGGTCCAAGTGCTGTTTTTCCGTCTTGCAAAAGTGCATTGAGGGACAGAAGGGTCTCGGAGTGGGGGCCAAGAGCTATTCTACAAAATGCTTTTATCTCCAGAAACCTTCTCTTCCTTCCCCGCCGCTCATCAGAGCTGCACCTATACACGTGCTTTAAATCTTGAAGCCAGTTTTAAAGTATGACCGGCTGTTCTCACTCTGGAGGCTGTTTTAGCCTCTTTTAGACTGTTAAACAGAACGTGCATGCAAAAAAAAAAAAAAAAAAAAAAAAAAAAAAGTGTGATTTCCAAATTTAGCTTGTTTCTTAATTAAAACTCAGTTCAGGTTGCACTCCTGTTAGCAGAAACAAGGGGTTGGGTGCTGGGGGAGACCAGCTGGCCTGGTTTTATTGGTTGCTTGTTTGCTGTGTGCGCCTTCTCAACAAGCTCCCTGCCTGAGTCTGACCTAAACCACAGTAAATGTCAGTGACCTGTCCCTGCCTCAGTTTCCCCACCTGTAAAAGGAAAGTAGAAACATTTTTCAGTGGGGTGGTAGCTGCTGGTGGTGTCATTGTCCAGGGAATAGTGCTGTAGAGGTGTGCTCAGCAAAACCAAAGGGAGCCTGAAACGGTGAGAGATGCAGTGCCTGTACGGGGTTAGTTTGGTTATTAAGATCTTTAAATCAGATACTAGAGCTTGTTTTGGTTTGTTCTTGTAAGTAAAGAACAGCTACCAGGTGGGTCCTAGCAAAGGTTTTGTTTGTGTGGTTTCACCACCGTGTTTATGCTCTGGGAAGAGCAGTGGGAATTTCCTGTGGTTGTTGGTGTGCTGGTAGGTGAAGCAGCCGTGCAACCCACATTGTCTCTTGGCACTAACTCTGCAAACTCTGTTTTCCAACTTATTATAGGTCTTAATTGGCTCAGAGGTCATTGCTTGGTGCTTGGGGAGCCCTTTCTGAGACCTCCCTCATAGGGAAGGGGGGTGAAATCCTTGCAAAGGGTGGAAAAGCAGAGCCCAGGTCCCCGAGCACAGGGAGGGATGAGAGCAGAGGCTCTGCTCGATGGGTTTGCAGTTGGTGAGCGTGTCCTCGTTATGGCTGAGCACCAGTTGGGGGCTGCAGGGGACCAATGAGCTGTGATAGAGCAGTTCCTTCCAGGGAGCATCTGAGGCCACAGGCAGGGACATCAGTTCAGCTCTTTAGACCAGAATGTGGGGCAGTAGGTTGCTTGAATATCCGTGGATTTCAGATGGCAGTGGTGGCCAGGAGGTGCCTAAATCCCCAGCCATGGATTTGTGCCTGGTGTTGTGTCTTTCCCTTCCCCCCCAACTCTGTTAGGTCCTCATTTTTTTTTCTCCAAGATTTAACCTGACTGTGAAATTGAAGTGCCTGCTCTGTGATTTAGCCACCATTTGATGGGCATGGATCAGGATCAAATGGAGGATTAGGGGATTCAAGGATTAGGGGCTTCATTGCAGGGTGGGATGGGAGTGAAGAGCTCCTGAGTGGGAAAGCTCTTTAAAGAGGAAGTGAGTGTAGAGGATGCTTTTCCTCTTGGAGGAATTTCATCAGTGTCCATTTAAGCCTCATTGTATCTGTACTGGTTTGGCATCTCCCCCTCCTTCCTTGTTAAAGGGTGCCTGTTCTATCCCATAAAACCAGGATTTTCCTTGTTTCCTTCAGAGGTGAGGACCAAATGCCATGAATGACCTAGAAAGGCTCTTCCTACCAACTGTCTGCTCTTCTCCTGCAGGAAACACACAAAGTTTACAGGCAGAAACTGGAAGAAGTCACCAGCTTGCAGACAGCCTGCAGCAGCTCCATACACCGGCAGAAGAAGACCCTGAGGGATCTGAAGCACAGCCTGCAACGGTAACAGGAGACCTGGAGGGTGGAGGAGGCAGGGATGGGATGTTTCTCCTTCCCAAAGGCTGAAATGCTTGGATTTTTAGTACTTTTAATAGACAATCTATGTTTCAGTGCTAAAGTTGTTCCATATTACAGCCAAGTAGAAGGTTCGTTACTGCATGAGAGAGGGAGTCCTGTAAATTAAGAAGTTTAAGGGAGCTGGTGTGGGTTTCATCCTTGGAGTGCCTGCTGTACATTGCAGGACTGTGCAGCTTTTGGCTGTGCCAGGTGAGCAATGCTTTGCTCTGTAACCTGCACTGGAAGAGCAACATCAGTCCTTGAACTTGAAGGTGTAACTTGCTCCTGGGTGAATTTACAGGAGGGAACTGTCTCTGGCTCCTTGGCTGAATTCCTCGTGTGCAGGCCTGAGTGTGAGGCCACCTCTGACACCACAGGTTACTGGCTGTGCTGCTCACTGCTCTCTGGTTAACATTAATTACTAAAAACCTGTCAGTAAATCATCAGTTCTGTGTCCTGTTATGTCCTGAAATATTTCATACCCGAAGAGCTGCAGCTTTTGCAAGGGCAGTGCCTGAAACCACACACAAAGTTCCCAGGGTGGAGGGACCTCCTTCAGAAAAGCACAATATTCCCACATGATCCTGTTGCTGAGCTGGTGAAAAGAGAAGCTGATTTATAAATCAACTAGTTGAAGTAACCTACAGCAGCATAAACCTGGCAGTGAAATAAAGTCATGATAAGCAAATGGTGCTACAGAAATACAGGAGCAAAGCGCATCACCTCACAGAGCCAGCTTTTTAACATCCTGGATTTTATGACAACATTATTTTCCTTCTAATAAAAAGGAGCTGAAAACATGAACAGGAATATCTTGTTTCTGTGTTCTTGCAGGTGCAAGCCCAGAGCCAGTCCTGAGGAGTTTGCTCTCATTCAGGAGATCAGCAGCCAGATCAAGGAGAGGCAGAATGTCTTCTTTGACATGGAAGCCTACCTGCCCAAGAGGAACGGGTACGAGCTCCGTCGGGGGGCCTGCGTGCTCCAGGAATTTTAGATTTTTAAATGTTCACAGTGCTTTGTTCCCGAAGGAAAAGGTTGAAGAAAGACATGTAAAATTGGATTAGTCATAAATCTCTTGCTGAGCTGCTGTGTCAGTTGTACACAGAATTCATTAGCTGTGAGTGGATGTAAATGTGTGTGGGCAGTGCAGGTTCTGTTAAAATGACAGTAACCTGCACTGGCAAGGGATTGTGCAGTTCAGTGTTCCACACTGATGTTTTCCTGGGCTAATTTTTTTGAGGGCTGAATCAGCACAAGACTTTTCTCTTTTTGTTTTTTAATAATATTTTTAACCAACTTTAACTTTTTATTCAAGTGGGATTGCTAGGGCAGAGTTATGTCAGTTGTCAAGGGCTGTGTGATGCTGCAGCCCCTCAGAATTTTCCATCAGAAACTTTTTTTTCCAAATCCTCCCCGTGTTTGGGCTTGGACAGTGCACACTATGTATATTGCCCTTAGACTGTAGTACAGAAAAGGACTAGGAAAATAAACCTTTTCACTAACTTCCTGGAAATGCTGACCAATATTTCCACATGTAAAGCCTCTTCTGTGGTCTTTCCCTCCAGTCTGTCTTAGTTAAAAACCTCCAGCAAACGTGGCAGTGACAGAGCCACTGTCTCATCACCTCGATCTAGCTCATCCTGTGGTGCTCACATAACTTACTTGGGTCTGCTCTTGGCTTTTGTCTTCCAGCTTGTACTTAAATCTGGTGCTGGGAAACGTGAATGTCACTCTCCTGAGCAACCAAGCAAAGTGAGTGAGCCTCCCATGTGTGTGAATTTGGGTTTCTCTGGGGCCAGCTGTGTGGACTGAAGCCCAGAGAGGGGAATAGGTTTCTCTTAGACCTGATAAGTGAAATGTTGAGGGTGGGTGATTGGACTATGACGTGGGGATAAGCTAACATCTTACATAGCTCCAGTTGATTCCATCCATCACTTGCTTTTAAGCCCAGCTCTGCCTGTGGCCTTAATTGTAAAAGTGCTCGGAGGTTTTTTGTGATGAAAAATGGTACTGTGACTTCTAGGCATACAGTGCTCTAGAAAATGGAGATATATATGTATCTTTTAAATCTTGTTGTGCCAACCCAGAAACCAGCTCTGACGGGCTTAAGGCATTGTGTTGCAGCTGAGACTGAGCTGACCCTCCCTGCAGGCAGAACGCTGCCTTTCACCAATGTCCACTGCTTTTCTAAGTGTTTCAGCAAAACGTCTGTCTCTGGGCTGGGCATTTGGCTTTGTATGTGGTTTGGAAAAGGTGAAGCCACATTCCAGTCAAACATTTGTTTGTGTCCATAAACAGCACCTCTTTCCTTCCAGGTTTGCCTACAAAGACGAGTACGAGAAGTTCAAACTTTATCTGACAATAATCTTGTTACTTGGGGCTGTTGCCTGCAGGTTTTTTCTCCACTACAGGTAAGCTGCATTTTTATGTCTTGTCAAGTATTTTGCATAAAATTGTGCTGAGTTTCAATTATCTTATGTACTGTTAAGGACAGTGAGACAGCTCAGGTGGTGTTTAGGCTTTGAGCAATTGGGCAGCAGGACACCTGCACTTCTTCAACTTTGGCAGGAGCTGTATTTTAACTAATTGCTTTTCCTTTTTAAAAGAGTCTTTTGTAATTGAGAGGGTCCAACATCATGTTTCCTAATGATGCTAAAAATCGATGTTATTCTGGCATCATGCTGTCCTTGGGAATGAACCAAGGTTGTGCTTGTGGGTTGTCCCAGGCAGGGACCAACACAGTGCTGCAGCTCTGGGGTTACATAAGCAACAAAAGAGAATCTGCATGCAATAATCAGACCTGAAGTGTTATCTTCAGTTGTGATAAAGTGTCCAAGCACCAACAAGCTTCCACTATTCAGTTTTGCTTAAAAACCAGGAAGGTGTTGGAGCCACACACTTCCCCGACGGTCTCTGTGTGTCTGAGTGAATGCAGGATTGTGCTGCCCTGTACAGAGGCTGCTCCAAATCCCCTTGGCTTTAGGAGCTTGCAAATGGCAAAATAAAGTTTGGGTGGGTTGGTTTTTTTGTTGTTTTTTTTTTGTTTTTTTTTTTGCCCCAGAGCATAATGCTCTTCCATTCTTGTAGTTGATTGGATTTATAACGATCTCATGGAATCTCCTCATTGAATTAGCCTGGAAAGGCCTCTCTAAATTGGATCATCTGCTGCTTCTGTGGTGCTTTCTCTCCTTGAGCAGCACTTAATGTCATCCCTGCATACCTGCTTATCAGCTCAGGATCTGCAGTGTTGGATCAGGGGGAAAAGGGCCTGGAGCCTGGCAGGGCTGCCCATGTGTGCAGGGCTGCATGTGGGTTAGACATGTTCAGGATGGGACTTTGTGTCCATAACCTCATTTGGGCAGGTTTACATCTACCCAGGAGGAGGAAGGAAAACCAGGGATTTTTAAAATGCATCTTTATAATTAACAAGATGGGGTTTTTTCTCTGTTTTTTCTGTTTAACAGGGTGACAGATGAAGTGTTTAACTTTCTGTTGGTGTGGTATTACTGCACACTGACGATACGAGAAAGTATTCTCATTAGCAATGGCTCAAGGTACAGTTCACCTGCAAAAACCATGGAAAGCATGAAATGTTCTTAAAAGAAAAGCAGGAAACAAAAAGGGATTTAGTTTGGCACTGAAGCCCAGCAAATCCAAGATGCTGATGGCCTCTCTGCAGAGTCTTTTGTCTCTCCCCTCCTCCCTGGTCACTTCCAAGGGCACCCGAGGTTTGGGGAGAGAGCAGTTGCAGTTCCTAAGAGTCCCTAAGTTACTGATCCAAGGTGTTGGCTGGTTTTTGGTAGCTGTGGGTTAGTTGTAGGTGTGGTCTGGGGTGTGTGTGCTGCCTTGTGTTAGAGGTCACACTTCTTTGGTTGGAATTCCTACAGCATTCCTTGTGCTTGAGTTGGGACATCTGCTTTGTTCCCATTTTTTGGATCTTCTTTTTGCCTGTAAAGCTGGACTTGAATACTGAAATCCATGTTTGTTGTCTAACTGCCATGTTTTTTTCTGCTTAGGATCAAGGGCTGGTGGGTGTCTCATCACTACGTTTCCACGTTCCTGTCTGGAGTGATGTTAACGTGGTGAGTCTGCTCTTGCCTGCTCGAGGTGCTTCAAGCCTGTTTCATGGTGTTTATATCATCTGAGCATTTAAATCCAGTGTGACCACGAAGCTGTGGCCACAGAACACATGGCAGAGTGTCAGCTTTAATATTTGTTTGATGTTACAGATGTTTTCAATGATAAATGCAACACTGCAAGTTTGTATTTACATTGCTGGCTTAAAAAAAGAAGAAACACAAACCCTGTGGCTGTAATTGGGCTGGTGATAGCAAAATCTTTGCAAGTCTCTCAGTTTCTGTCTCTGTAACTAAGGAAACAAGCAGCACTTTGCTGTAGAGGAAGGACACCACAAAATGAATGCTTGGTGCCTTTACTGAGCCTTGATGAGAGAGTTTAAAGTCAAAAATGCAAGTTACCCCCTTGCAATGGGTGGTGGTGTTGGTTAGACAACCCACCATGCACCCCCCGTGCAACCTGTCTCAACTTGGGCATGAACTGATGAGTTAATTATTAAAAATTGTTTTAAAACAACAAAAGCTTCTGCTCCTGGAACTCTAAGGGGCTGACATAGTGGCTGGGGCAGAAGGTCCCTTGCCCTCCATCCACCCTGAACTGCCCTCAGGAAAAGCAGCACAGCCACCCCCTGTTGCAGTGCTCGGATTCTCGATGCAGATGATGCTGAATGGCTTTGCTGCCTGAAGAAAACTGTGATAATGGATAAGAGGGGATGGCATTGATCCTTGTTAGAGAGGGGAAACCTAATCAATGAGAGCACTTCCTGTGAGGCTGTAGCACCTCTCTGGGCCCCCAATGGGTGGAATGGGCTGGGCACCAGCTGCTGGTTCATTTGCTAATGGGATCAGGCCTGATGGTGAAGGGGAAGGGTTGGATGCACTGGATGCTTTTAGCAAACTAATGGACCTCTCCTGTGTTCTGCTTCCAGGCCGGATGGACTCATGTATCAGATGTTTCGCAGTCAGTTTTTAGCATTTTCAATATTTCAGAGTGAGTATATCTTACCTTGCTAATTCAGGGGATGAAGTCATTTTGTGTTGTACGTGCTTAGAAGAAAAACCTTTCCTTCGGTAAATACTGGAATATTAAACTGTAGGAATATAAAGATAGTGTACAAATATGCAATCCACAAATATAAACAATAATTAAATGCTGTTGGATTAAACATTATTAAAGTAGTTTGATAACTACCATACTTCTGAATAACCAATGTAATGATGTTTTCTCCCTCCTTCTCCAGGCTGTGTTCAGTTCTTACAGTATTATTACCAAAGGGGGTGCCTCTATAGGCTCCGGGCCTTGGGGGAGAGAAACCACTTGGACCTTACAGTGGGTGAGGTCTCCTGCTATGCTTTCTTTGCTTTGTTTTTGCACAGGTTTTAGATGAACTGATAGGGAGGAGGAGGGCTGTGTGCCCCCCAGTTGCAGAGCTGCCCCCTGCCTGGCTGCCTGCATCCCAAGGCAGGAAGGGCAGCAAGGCTTTTATCCCCCTCCTTGGGTCTTGTGGGTCAGGAGCAGAGAAATCTGTTCTTTGGCAGCATTTGAGGAGACTAAGATGGAGGTTTTGGTCATACCCATCTTTATCCCTTTATCCTTCTCCAACTACAGCAATTTCAAGAAAATACTTTTACTTGACAGGAATATCCCTTATGGGGTGGTCTGGGTGGGGAACAGCTGCAGGTCCAGTCCTGGCTATTCATGCTCATGCTCTGCCTTCTCTGTCGACCTTTTCCAGAAGGATTTCAGTCCTGGATGTGGCGGGGGCTGACGTTTCTCCTTCCCTTCCTGTTCTTCGGGCATGTAAGTTGGGTGATCCCTCCTCGCTCTGCAGTGCAGTGTCTGCTGCTGCACCACCACACAAGGCTGCTTTGGATCACACACAGCCACGACAAATGTTTCTGAGGTTTGATTCTTTTTGCTCGTAATTAAATTGCCTTTTTCTTTTCCCCTTTGCAGTTTTGGCAGCTATACAATGCAATCACGCTTTTCAGATTGTCAAGGCACAAGGAATGCAAAGAATGGCAGGTGAGTGTTGGCTCTGCTCAGCAGCACAGAGCAGGGCAGAGGGGGTGCTTGACCACATCCTGAAGGATATTTGGGCATCTGACTCCATTTAAGTATTTCAGGATAATGCAGCACAGAGTCTGTTCTGTGGCTGGCAGGGCAGTGCTGAATATAATCCATGTTGTAATATTGCAAGGTGATAAATGCTGCTTCCTCTCCCCTTCCAGGTTTTTGTGTTGGCTTTCACATTCCTGCTGCTCTTCCTCGGGAACTTCCTCACTACTCTCAAGGTGGTGCACACTAAACTCCAGAAGAACAAAGACAAGGTGAAGAAGCTGTGACTCCCCCTGTTCCCAGCGTGCATCCATCCCTCTTCCCCCAGCAGGGCTGGGTTTGGGACAGATCCTGCTCAACCCCAGCCAGGTGATGGATGCCTCAGAAGGACTCACCTATCCCCGTGTTTGGTGAAGGACTCTGCCAGCACAGACTCAGTATTAATGCAAGCATGGCTCTCCAGTCACACTCCTGCTATTTATGTATATTTAATATAAAATGTATTTGCTTCTGGGGTTTTTGTTCTGTATATTGAGCAGCATGCACCTGCCTGGTGAAGCCCCAGCATTGGGGAAAATGTGGGATCTACTGTAATTCCAATTCTGGAATGATACCTGACACTTTCCAGTTTTATTATTTAAATTCTGGGTATTGAATTTATTGAGGTTTATGAACACTCTGGATCAGTAATACAGAGCGAATGCTGTTTTTCTAGGCATTTGTTTAAGGCATATTCTCAATGGCAATACCAACCTGTGTGTACTGTGAAAAGAAAATGCTCATCTTTGTACCATACTGCTGCTATATACACTTCTAAAAAGCTATTTAAAGAGGAGGAATTCCTCCTTTGAAAACAAAATCATGTAAGCAAAATCAGTTTTTAAATGGTAGGGAAGTCTGCTAGCCCTTTTCCAGGGAGACCAGGTCATTTGTCCAGGCCTGAAAGAACCTAAAATAAACCATTCAATATGCAGCTGCCTCTGCCCCTTTTTAGTAACAAACACACAGCCCTTGGGTTGGTTTTTGAGGCACAGTTCTGGAAAGGGGAGGTCAGGCTCAGCTCTAATGTTAAATACTTTCTTTAGCTGCTGCATTTGTACCAGTAATGAAGAGAATGGAAACACTGGGTCAAGGTGATGGCAGGGGACAAACACTGACTGCTACCCTGCCAAAGTCCTTGTGCTGCTTTAATTTGCACTCACTTATTGGAACACCCGTTTTTTTGGGTGCTGTAACTTCTGTACCTCCTCAGGGAGCTGCAGCACCGAGCTGCCTTGAGCTGTGTCTTTCCCAGCAGTGAAGGCTCCCTTTGAGCCAGCACAAAGCCCAAGCTGGGCACATCCTCTGGCAGTGGGAGTGGAACAGCAGTATTTTGCTATTTTTGCACACCCTGTGAGGTTTGTCTTTTTTTAACTCCTTGAACTCTCAGTTTATTAAATGTAAATTGTTTTCTGTTGAGAGCAATGCTGGAACTTGGTTCTTCAGGGGTGAGTGACATGAGTTCTGCAACCTGAGAAACTCAGATTTAAAAAGCCAGAGAGATTTCCACTGTGGCTGATGGTGAACAGGCCACTTTCTGAACATTGGTGTTTCAGTTTTGAACTGGGTGAGGTGAGGGATGGTTTTTTTACTGACAATGGAGAAAAGGCTGCACAGTTCTCCAAGGTTTTTCTATAGTCAAGGATGTGCACAAACTTCCAATTAATTTAATTTTAGGCTCATAGGTATTCACAAACCTTAATTAAATCAAGTTAGGAGAAAAATGAAAAGAAAAAGGTTTTTCAAAGGTCAAGATCTGTTTACCCTGCATGTAAAACAATAATGATAGCTTGCTCCAAAGGAGTTTTGCACCAGCTGGTTATGTACAGTTTGCCTTACACAGCTTTCAGCAACAGCTGTACTGCAGGAACCTCATTTCCCCTCTCAGGTTTGGTTTATGATCACTACAAACTAGGGATTGCTCCTACAATCTGAGATCTCAGAGAGGGGATGTGCAAAAGAACCAGGAGATACGAGGCACAGGTACCAGGGTGAGCAGTGGGAGCCTCCCTGGTCCTTAGACAATTGACACCTTCATCACAAAAGGGAAAATTTTAATTTATACCAGTAGAGATGATTTCACGAGTGAATTAATTTTTCCTCCAGTGTGCACCGTGATTTGCATCTGTCTTGTATTAAATAAGCTGTAAATATTTATCATAAGACTGACTTGACATTACATGTAGTAGCTGCTTGGAGTACTTCTAAATTTGAGTACTGTAAATCAACTATTTCCCGTGATACTCCATTATTTAATTGGAGCAACTGATGAATTTCCATTGATAAATGCCACTTTCCATTCCAGCAGCAGGCCTTGAAGAACACTGAGGTGCAGGTCTGCAAAGCTGCTCCAGGAGGGTGCTGGATGTTCCATCTGCACTCAGGGCAGCTTGAGGACAACTCATGCCATTGCCACCAAGTGAATGAACTTGAAAATGTTAAGACAAAACTTTCTGTGTCTCTTTAAAGGTGCTTGATAAGCTGCTTTAAGGTTGCTTCTGAAAGATGTGAGTTTTCTACTAGGAAAAGGCAGTAAATTGTTGCTCTAACATGCCACAATTATTTTGCAGATGAAGAAAAACCCCAACACTAAGTTAGATAGTAGCAGTTGCTGTTCATTGCAGTTTAAATAGTGAGTTGTTCACACTTAGAAGCAAAAGCCAGATGGGTGAAGGCACACAGCATAAGTTAACTGTGATAAACAGCTTTGAAAACTTTGTGAGAACAATGTAACAAAAGTGCAAAAATACTAAAAATAATTAAAATTTTAAAATAAAAATTATCCTAGGAATACAAACATGTAAAAAAAGGTTCTTAAACTGTTTATAAAATCTAAATCACTTGGCTCTCATGCAGTCCAGATTATAACACTGAGCACACTTTCCGTTTCCTGTGGCTCTTGGCTTTCTTCATGGCACTCAGTGCAATGCTTGTGGCCTCTTTAAAAACATTTTCTATGTTCTCACGACATTTTGCTGAGCATTCCAGGTAAATTTCTGCATTAATCTCCTTGCAAGCTGCCTCACCCTGGAAAGAACAAAAAGGTAAGAAAATATCTAAGTTTGGTGGATGAGAGAAGGAAGGTGAGTTGGGAAGAAAGGGAATTAATTTGTACATCTTTGCAATCATGAAGAGAGAAGCTGCTTCTGAGTGCAGTGCTGGAGTGTGAGTAGCATTGGTAATAAACTGAAGAACTGTAAATAAACTTGGGGTTTTTCCACTATGCTGAACCAGAGCCTGGCCTAAGAGTTCAGAGCATTAGAGACTCTTGAGATGCAGAGTCCTGATAGCACAAAAATATTCTCAGTATTGAATTTCTTTAAACTAAATGCTGAGGTAGGTATTTAACTGAGGATAAGATGTCTACATGGTGGTATTTTTTTCAGGCCTGACCTTAACTATTCTGTAATGTCACCTTTAGTAATGAATGTCACATGCAAGAACAGAATCTGCACTGATGCCTTGCCTTGTTTTGCTGGTGCACGTGCAGCAGCCTTGACTTCTGCTTTGAAGCATCCACAAGGGTTCAGCCAAAATCCTCATAAAAACAAATGTGTGCCTGCATTTCTCAGCCATGCAATGGGAACAGGCTTGAACCTGAAATATTTCCATGCAATGCTGGTTGTGTGAAGTCACTACAGACAAAGCACAGTGATTTCTTACTTTTGTAGTCCCTGCAGAGCCAGCCCCCAGGTTTGAATGCTTGTGAGCCTTTTACTGTGAATTCCAGGTCTGCAACCCATGGCTTACAGACTCGGCATTTATTCCTTATAATCTCTGGGAGTGGGGTCACTTGGGCTTTTATTGGATAGGGGGGTGTCTCTTCATATTTAAGCAGTTTGTCTCCTTCCAGTTGTTTGCAAGCTGCAGTGGTGGCAGATACTGCTCTGATCCTCTGTGCCTGGCATGGGAAGCATCACGTTGTGTGGCTCAAGGTGCCATCAGCTGTAAAAAACTGAGGTAGAGTATATTTCAGGGAGGAAAAACTGAGTGGGAGGGCTCACAGAGGAGACAAAGTTTGTATAACACGTGGGTCCTTGAGTTTAACTGCATGAGGCCTCAGCAGACTGGCCAGAAGTGTCTGTTGCTGTGAGGATGATGAAGGGATTTATTCATGCAAACAAGGGACAATCTGCAACTGTTCACAGTGACAGGCTGGGACCTCATCTTGTGTGCAAGGGAGACAAACTAAAAGGCCCAGCATGGTTTCATGGTGATGCAGTTGCAGTTTATTTTCCTGCTGTTTAGAAGAAGTGGTGATTCACCCAAGGTTGTAGTGCACTTGACCCTGTTCCCTGGACGTGTGTCTCAGTTTGAAAGCTGTTGTTCTTGCTCTGAGGTGAGAGGAGAAGGATGGCTTTGTAGTTTAGCAAAAAGAAATACTGGAGGACCAGAGCAGAAAGGTCTTGTGTGACATGGGACAAGCTGTTCCCTCACTGTTTTTCCTGTACCTAGGACAGCTATGCCACTGACATAACACTACTCATAAATCTCATTGATTCATAATACTTAGAGATACTGATAACATGTAGTTTTCTTAAGATTACTTTAGAAACATCAAAGCACAGTCCCTCATGTCAGAGAAACCTTGCAGATGTTCTTGCTATTGGCCTTGAAAGGATTTATTTTTAAGTAGGATTTGCAAAATACATTCATTCCAGAACAGTCAGTGCATTTAACACGGGAATGTGTTTCCCAACATCTCCAGTCTTTATCACAGTACTGATCAAAGCACCAGTGATGGCTGCAATGTAAGTTAACAATTATGAAGGAAGTCCAGCAAACTTGTTAAGGCTTACAAACTTGTAACAGTAATAACCCAGCTGTGAAAGAAGAATGAGATGTAATGAGCATAGAAGGCAGATAGTTGTGTCCTTTAAACTGCTCATAGTTCTCTTTACTTTGACACTAAAAATGGCTGGTGATTTGACCACTTCCAAAAAGAACTTACAGAAGCCTCTGCTAAAGCTGTCAATCATTTCTTTATCTGGATCACCAAATTTTGCAGTGTCTGTGATCACACCTGTGAGGAGCAATGCCATCACGTGCTTTATCTCCTGCCAAGAGGCCCCCACTCCAGAAGCACTGAAGTTTACCTGGTTGTAGGTGATGGGCTCCTGCCTGGCAGCCCTGAGCTTGCGCAGCTGCTCCTTGTCCTTGCGCAGGTCTGTCTTGCAGCCGATCAGCACCAGCGGCACACCCCGGCAGAAGTGATTCACTTCAGGATACCACTGGGGGGAGAAAAACAAAACTTTTACATCTGGTTTTTATTTTGTCGTCTGTTTCCTGAAATCAAAACAATATAGCCAAGCAGCATTTAATGTAAGCTGCAATTACAGAGTTTTGGAGTTGGTCTAGTGGCAGGGAAGGGGGGCCAACATGCACTATTTACATCTCAGAAATGTTTAAAAGTCCTACCCAAAGTCAGCTGCTTTATAAAAACATAGTGGCATCTGTCTCTATGTTTATTTACCATCTGTTTAAATTCTGAGGAGCTACTCTAAAGTCCCATTTAAAAACAGAATTTGGACCAAGTCTTGCCTTGTTTTCCTGGTGCTATGTCCAAGAATGCCTTGGAGCTTTGAGAAACCCCAGCACTGAGAAGTGGTTGCTCTCATCTCTCCCCTGCAATTAAATACACATGTGATGGGAGTAGTCTTGACTCTAAGATGTGCAATGTTGGCCGTGTGACATTGCTACAGCTAAAGCAGTGATTTCATTGCTGGTGTTTGAACTTTTTAGTGAGAGTCAACCCCAGCTCTTAGGAGCACTTAGGAGCCATGAAGAGGTGAGCACCAGGTCTAAGGTCTGTGACCTGCAGCTCGGCCCATGATGAGTGATCTGGGCATCTACACACTCAGGGTACAGGACACTAAAAGCAACAGCATTTCTAATCTGACATCTTGTCATCTATCAGGCATGTGTAATTCATTTGGAAGCCTCTTACCTTGGCTGTTACATTATCATAGCTAGTGGGGTTCATGACATCGTAACAAATTAACACGACGTTGGTGTTCTGGTAAGAAAGTGGCCGTAGCCGATCGTAGTCCTCCTGCCCTGAAACACACAGGATGGTTTGGATGAAGAAATCTCTGTCCTGAACAAGCAGAACAATGGGGATATGTACAGACACATACCTGAGATCAAGAACAATGGTACTATAATTGCACAGATTGCAACTTTCTCATATTTGTAAATTACTTCCCTTGAGTACAGGAGATTCCCCCTCACTGACAAAACTGATGGTTTAGAATACAGAACACATCTTTGGAATGTTTTAATAAAATGCCTACTTTGTCCACTTGCTGAGGACTTAAAAGCAATTCTAAACATCGACTGCCAAGCTGCTGCTCAAAAATAAAGTCATCAAGAGGAATCTGGCAATTTCTATTAAACATTTTCAGTTTGACAGTGGCAGTCTCCAAAATAATTTGCACATGTGATGCTGTGAGGAGAGGAAACTGCATTTGCTAGACAGGAATGGTGAAGTAGAAACCTCAGTGGCAAACTTGCTTTTCCCAAGCAAGTGGTGAGCGGAGAGGAAGCAGCGATTACACGCAGGATTGTGTAAGCCATGCTGCAGCATGAGCCAGGCTTAACTGGCCTTTGAAGCAGGACTCCCTAGCAGATCTAAAGGAATTCTGCTGAATTCTGGAAAAGCAGGGGATTTGTCATACTTCTGATTAGGGATATTCCAGCACGTGATGTGACAAGAGGAAGCTGATTTGCTTCAGACCTGAACTCTTCCCCTTACAGTAATCACCGTGCCAGGGTCTGAAGGTGTCTTGCTTTGAGAGATTAAGTTCAAGAAAGCAGTAATTCCCAGATACAGCTGGCAGCTCAGGGAAAAAACCCCAATCTTTTCATTTAATAAGGAAGAAAGCATGATTCAAGCAGTCTGTAGAAGGTGTATTTATCATCTCAATGCTGGAATCAGGTACGTGTCTGTGATGTACTGAATTTCCACAAGGAGAACTGGGAGAGCTGTTCCTTCCCACTATCACCACAATCCACACACAGACTAGAAACTGCCCTACAGGGAAGTTCCACATCTCAAATCTTCATGTTGATATTTCGAATGAAGGAATGCAGAAAATTTCAGTGTGCCCCAACTTTACAGCAACCATTCCTGCTCTGGCACCTGCCTCAGTCCAAAGTTATGTGCTCATCACTTGCCAATATTTTTGTAGCCAGTCTGAAGAACTGCAAATACCAGAAGGCCAATAATGCTATAATATTTTTCTCCCTTCCTTAATTTAAATGATTGGTTGAGATACAGCTTATTCCAAGGCAATCCCTGCTGGATATGGCATTACTCAGTTTGCCTGAGATGTTTGTGCAGTGGGAATCTTGGATTTGGACCACTTTGTATTTAGGCTTCCACAAGAGCCATGTGCTCTGTGGGGAGGTGCAGAACAAAGAGGGATTGATCTCTCAATGTTTAATCCAGAAATAATACACAATTGACAAAATTATGCATGTTGTATAAACATTCAGAGCAAAGACTGTACTGTTTATCCCTTCTTATTCTCCCAATCCATCTACTTGTTAGCAACCAATTTGCCATTTTTGTTGCTGAGATAATCCCTTAAATGCATTAAACACATCAGGTGCCAAACTTTTTCTTTCTCTAACTTCCTCTAGTGCTGTGTAAAGTTTTCCTTGTTGAAGTTCAGGCCTCTGAGTTTCTAACAACATAGCTTGTAAAGTTAAAAGGTCCTCTGAGTTGTTGTTGGCAATTTATGAGGCAGACAGAGCTGACCCCTTGGGAGAAACGTTTATTTGCTTGGAATCAGAACAAACCCCTAAATTCACACTCTCCTGGATGGGATAACAGAAAAAGTGTCTTTAATTATGTGACACAATATGTTGTATTGCACTTCAAAAACTATATACACGCCCTGGTGAACTGCTCCTTCATCTTCAAATCCAGCTTTGCCGTTACGGGTTTTTAAGCAAACAATAAAGGCATGAGAAAATGCTGTATGAAACACGTGTGCATTTGGAATGTTGAACACAGAGCACAGAACAGGGTGGAGTGCAGAGAGCAGAGGGGGAAGGTGAGGTGGCAATTGCTTAAGCTGTGTTACAGTCGGGTGGTTGCAGCACTCACAGGGAAGGAGAAGGAAGTTGCTCTTTAGGAGCTCCGATGCAGCTCCTCAGCTGCTGAGGATGTAACAGAACCCAGATCAAGCTGTGTCTAAACATAGACATCCCCCTCTCTGAAAACAACCCCTTTCACCCTCTGTCCTCAAGTGCTGCTGGTGAAATGCAAGAAAGGGCCTGGGAGACTCTTTTCCTCTGCTCAGTCTGTGGTCAGAGCTAATTTAGCACAGATTCAGGTCTTTTTACTAAATGAGTTTAAAAAAGAGGGAACAGGGGTGAACCTAAGTAGTAACTGAACGTCTGTGCAAAGCCCTGTGTGTGCTTCCTCAAACACAGGGAGCAGGTAGCTGTTTTCTTTCCCCAGTTAACACAAAACATGCTGTGGAGGAGTTGGTTAAATATCTGCCTACGTGTGAGTACATCTGTGATCCCTCTGTCTTCCTCAATTCATTGTACCATCAGAGACTTGGGGTTTTTCTAAAGAAAGAACTCCACCCAACTGAATTCACCTAACATTTGCTATTTCTCTGCCAAGCTCCCAGTCCTGCGTGCCTCTGGGAGATGCTGTGTAACCACATCACTGCAGTCAGGCCCTGTGGTGGGGAGGGAGCTCTGGGGATGGCTGAGGGTGAACAGAAGAAGTGAAACCACAGGTCTCAGTCTCATGTGCACGTTCACCTCTGTCTGCTCTTCCTCACCCCTTTGCCCATTCATCACCAAAGAAGTGCCAGCCTGTGAGCTGCTTGCCAGCTGTGTTTTTGCCCTAGTCAGTTTAAAACAAACTGGGAAACAGACATTTTTGGCAGGAAGAAAACTGGCAGAAGAGGACACTTGGGGCAGGAGGGGCACACCTCAGTTACAAAATTGGGGGTTTTGTCTTACTCAGGCATGACTTCCCTTTCAAAGTTATGAGAAATTATTCTTGCATTTACTGGCTTTTAAAATTCCTCTGAAGACCTCATGCTTCTGTCATCAGAGACCTGAAAAACCTCACTGGAGGCCTTCCATGTGTTTCCTGTCAGGCAGAGCAAGTACCCACAATGATGAGGCATTACTTCCTCCCCAGCCCAGCAGTGCTCTGCTCTCTGTTCTGAGAAATTCCTGCACCAGGAACAGAGCCTCGTGTCTGAACTGCACCTAGAGCATCAACACTGCTCCCTTGACATGGAGAAACTACAGAGTTCATTTACCTCTCAGTGCCTCTGTCATGCACAGCTGGAAACAGAAACTTTTACTTTAAAAAGCAGCTGCAAAAGCTGTTTGCAGACCAGACAAGTGATGTTACAAAGCCTTTACACGTTGCTTATGTGTGTCACCAACTTCCTGCAACAGCAAGAAGTGTTTGATGAGGAAGACACAGCAGCAGAGTACAAAACTCTCACCAAAAATTCTTTCTCTGGTACATTTTAGACTAATCCATTAAGTTCATTTGTTACCAAAATTCTTGTCAAGGAAAGAATACCTTTTGTATCTTGAAATGTTTGTTTCTTAAGCTTTTTGTTTGTGTCTCCTTCCTCAGTAAGTAGTACAAGCTCAAAGGTTCAAGCTGCACAGGACTTGACAATACAAAAAATCCTTCCAACTTTGAACAGCCCATGGACATGAACCTATCCTTTATGTTTCCATGATGCTGAAGTACACCCAGCTCTTTTTAGTGTTGCTCCAAGCAAGATCCTAAAAATACACAGCTCTTGGTCCTAGGAACTCAACACCAGTTTTGTACTACTAAAAACAGGATGAGATTAAAACGTGCTCAAATGAGCCCTTCCTCTATCAAAACTTCCAGTTACAGAAAGAGGCTGAAAAGCTGCTTGAATTAGAGTTTGACAGAGTTTACAGATATGTAACATAAAACTATGTAAGCAGCTTTGAAACAGAACTGAAATTTAGGGTTTTTCCCTCTCCTAATCAAATGTCTTAACCCAGGTGACAATCTCCCTGCTTTCTTTCGTTCTTGCTGTGTCTTATGGAAAACGAAAGAAATTTAACAGGAAGGGAGGAGACAAGTGTCAACAGCCTCAAGAAACTTGTAGCCTTGTGGCCATGATGCTGTTTTGGGAGGTGAAAAATGCTGGGTTTCAAGGTTTCCAGATGAGAGATGGAAAGCAGTTGATCTTTCATGCCAGCTCCACTTCCCAAAGTGTCTCAGAAGACACAAAATACACCCCACTGTTCTTCAGTGGGAAAGTGCTTTAGTCCAAATCAGTTTTTACAGTTGTGATTTCAGTGTGGAAAGTACACACTGCCTGATAGTTACATGCATGAACTGGGAAATTACAGGACATGGGGTAATGGTTTTACACTATAGGAGGGCAGATTTGCAACAGATATATTGGAGAATTTTTTCACAATGAGGCACAGACTGCCCAGAGGAGCTGTCGCTGCTTTATTCATGAAAACATTCAAGGTCAGTTTGGACAGGGGCCTGAGCAACCTGATCTAGTTAAAGATGTCCTTGTTCATTGCACAGGGACTAGACTTTTAAAGGTGACCTTTAAAGGTCCCTTCCCACTCAAATTGCCCTGATTCTGTGATAAGCCACCAGCCCAGGCTGAGTGAGCAGTCCCTGGGCCGCTGGTGGCTGCAGGTCTTGTGCAGAGTTGAACTCTGAGACACAAGGAGCTGTGCACTCCTGCCAGGCTCGGGAGAGCTCAGTGCTGCACCTGCTCAGCCTGCTGCCCTCTCTGGATCCAGCCCATGCTCCTCACAGCCTGGAAGAGACTTCAAAGGCAAATGCTGGAATGTGTGGCACGGGGATTTTAAATGAGAGCTAGGAATTATGTAACAGCAAAAAATCCACACTGACAGCAAACAAATATAAAAATGATGAGTGCAGTGGCAGGCTCTTGGTGCCAACACCCTGTCTTAAGGAAATCCTTCTTTGGTTGCTTACACCAGATTCCAGTCCTGTCCTTTTCCTCTAAGACCCAAACCCCTTGCCATTCAGAAGGTATGTCATCCCAACTAAACGGACTGGGAACAGTAACATTGACACAAGAAGACACATTGGCAAACTGGGTGCTCAGGACCTTACTATACTGCAGTAAAAATTAGCAGTGAAGTTCACTTTTAGATTAAAAGCCTTTTAAATTATGTTTTCAGCTATCACATGCAGTATACAAGAAGGTAAGTGTGTTTTAATACTATTAAAAATGACTGGACTGCATCCAGTTCTTATTTGCCTTGGTGTAAATTTGGAACAACTCCACAGGCTTGAACTGAAACAGATGATTTACACTGAGCTGAAACCAAGCACGTGTCAATTTTAGGGTTCATTTAGGAACACAGCTGGATAACAGAGTCTGGCAACTTTGAGTGAAGTTGAACACAAACCATTTCACAAGTTCCTCAAATGAACCTGAACAACTGTCAGCATTTTCAAATAACTTTTACTGCCACAGCCTTTTGATTTTGAACACAAACCAGCCTTTTTCTCCTTCCCTGTTCAACACATGGCAGGAGATTAAAATATTTTCCTGGTTGATTGTATTATGCTTTGCATCTGGGAACTGCGTTTTAATACTTTCAGATATGTTTGCTATTTGATGTTTCTGAATTAATTGGGTTGTTAAGATAATGAATGAGTTGATGACCAGAACTGCCATTAGACAATCGATCTTTTTTTTTCTGGAAGGCACATTGATATGCAACAGGTAGTGTTGGTTGGTTTGTACTTTAGTCTCTAGCAGTCTTACCTGCAATGCTATGGTTAAACTATGCAGGTAGAGAAGCAATTGGAAAACCTATCCATCTTTACAGTCAAATATCGGTCTGGTTTAAGTTGACACTGAAAAATCTGCTGGAACAGAAGGGGGGGGTGCATTGACCGGAGCAATATTTTACAGTAATAGTTTCTGCTTATTTATCTGAAGTTACGAAAGGTTGGGCTGGGTTTGGGCTCAGTCCCAGGCCGATGTCCCTGAGCGGTGCCATCGCAGTGGCCGCACAGGAACTGCCCCTCGCAGCCCGCCTGGGATCGGGAAACTGGAACCCCTTACCTGCGGTGTCGTACAGGTTCAGGGTGACCTCCTTCCTCCCCACCGTCACACTGGTTGTGTACTTCTCAAAAACAGAGGGCGCGTATTGCTGCAAAGGGAGGAGAACGAACCCGGTGATCTCAGAGGCCTTTTCCAACCCGAATGGACTCTGCGATTGTGAAAAGCGGTGCTGGCGGGCCCCAAGCGCTGGGGCCGGCAGCGGCTGCGGCCTCCAGCCCTTCGGGGGTGGCAGCCCCTCACCTCGGGGAAGGAACCCTTGGCGTACACCATCAGCAGCGACGTCTTCCCGCAGCCTCCGTCGCCCACGATCACCACCTTCACCTCCTTGCTGCCCGACGGGGCGGCCGCGGGCCCGCGGGGCTTCTCCGCCGCGCCCTCGGGCACGGCCCCGTTGGCCGCTTCCATGGGGCGGCAGCGGAGCGGGCCCGCTGAGGGCGCGGCGCGGCCGGGACCAGGCTCCGCTCCCCCTCCGCGCCCGGGGCGGGCAGAGCCGCCCGCGCCCCGCCGGGGATTGGCCGCGCCGCGGCCGCCGCCGCCTCAGGTGCCTCGGGGCCCCGCCCGGGCCCCCCGGGACACTGAGGGAGCCTCTCCCGGACCTCGGGCCTCATCGCCGGCCCGCGGCCGCCCGCAGGCTGCGGCTGCTCGGGGTCATGGCGGGAAGGGCCCTCAGCGCCGCTTCCCCTCAGACACTCCGGGGCTGCTCCGCCCGCCCGTCCCGCCGGGCAGCCCTCGAGGCTCCGTGCCCCGCTACCGTCGGGCCCCGACCCTTTGGCCTTTCACCCACACACCCCATCCCCATTTATTTATTCCCGTTCCATTTGTTCCCATTCCCTCCGGCGCCGTGCTGGATCTCTCCCAGCGGCCAGCGCTGAGGGACCGCTCCAGTTCAACGCCGATGTGTCCAGTCCCGAGGCCGAGCGGTGCCAGGCACGGTGAGGGAAGACAGAGACCCCCGAAGCACCCCCGGAAAGGCACCTTGGTCCTGGCACTGGCCGTGACTCACTGCTGCTTTTCCAGTGATTCATTGCTTGGGTAAGAACCGACAGCTCTGCTCATCATCTGCTCACCACCCAAGGTGAGCTGCAACGAAAATAACTGGAATTTCTCATTTAAATTGCGGAGATGTGGTGACCCCAGGCTTCCACGTGCCCTTTTTTGGTACCGTGGAATGCAGGGGATCACAACAGCTGGGTGTGTTTGGCTCTGGAAGGGGATCACAACTGCTGGATTGTGTTTGGCTCCAATGCACAGGTCAGGGCAGTGACAGTGGGTTTTGGACAGATCTGCTTAGGTGCAAATCTACCGTTCAGCACAAAAAATCCCCACGTTTCTTTCCTGGCAGGAATTAGCAGTGTGCTGTATCTTAAGTTTGTTTTTAAGAAATAAAAAATTTCCTCTAATTTCTTTTTAAAAATACTACTTGTGCGAATAGCAACAACCCCCTAAGGACATGCTAGGGTGTAGCAAGACCGTTTAACTCAACTAAGAAAAAAAGCCCAAAGCGCAATTCGAGTAGGGCTTTTCATTTCATCTGCGCGGTTGTGTCACTAGATGGCCTTCCAGACCCAATACAAACACCACTGCACACGGGCAAGGAGGATCCTGCTTTGTGCACAGGGCAAACAAAAAGCTAGAAAAGGATATTTCTGCAATAGACAAGAAGAAGGACCTGTAATACCCAACAAAGTGCCGTATAATTCAAATTATAATAATAAAAAAGCAGTCAAATTCACATGTATTTAAAATTCACCATTTTACTCAGGAAAAAGTTGATGCAAGCACATAGAAACTGTCAAAAAATGCTTTATGAGCCACAGTCTTATAAATCATATCTGGAACACAGGAAAAGCCATCAGCTCCTGTCCACTGTAATAGCTGAGAGCATTCCAATGGCACAGGAATGGATGGGCCTGGAAAGAATTTGTTTTATCCTGAAAGGATTTATTTGAACCTGGCTCAAACCCAGTATCACACTATGCATGACACAATCAGTAGGTAGAGTTAACAGTCTTCTTGTAACTGAAGAACGCAGGGTTTGTTTTTTTTTCAAGTCAATTATTGCCATAAAAGGGATCTTTTGAGGGGGATAAAAGTATTTTGTGGTTTATTAATAATTTGTGGGGTTTTGCTTCCTCTTTTTGTTTTTGGATATTTTTCCAAGTCTCACAAAACAATCTTTATATCTTTCACAGCTTTGTGTCCTAGTACCTTTTATACTTAAGGAAACTTTTGGATTTGTACACCTTTAGATTTGGGATGAAACAACATAAAATGAGGAGATTACAAACACAACTGTAAACACTCCAAACTCTGTTTTTAAGTAAGGGATGTTCTACTTGTAATGAGTCAATTTAGTATGGATGAAATACAACATTTCAGTGTCTCAGATACCTTATTTTAATTAACAGCTATGCAGTGGTTCAGGCATATCATTTGGGTTTGTGCAAAAGCTGAGCCTATTTTGCTGACTCCAAAAAAGCAAAATCTAAAATGGAATTGTGCCACCAATTTAAATGGAAGAAGATTCAACCCTTTATTAGTGAAATTCAAATCTAATCATTACTAATTGCAAGTGTCCTTCTCTAGTTCAGTTCTGGCCTGTATATCGATTTTGGCACAAGTTCTTTCATCGAAGCTTACACATCTGCAGCTCAGGGGTCAATGTGTGTGTGGAGACTCTCAGTGAGCACAACAAAACCAGGGCATTAGTAGGGTATGGAAAAGATCCATGCTCCAATCTTGGAGCCAATTTGTTGCTTCATGATCACCAAGGACAAAGTTAGGAAGGAGTGAAAGGTTAGCACACTGCTTAGGAAAACTGCAGGGAGTTTGTGATTTTTAAAAGATGTTTTAACACTCTGGTTGGTATTGATGGGTAATTCAGGTTAGTTATGAAAACACCCCAAAAAAAGGCTCACAGATTAGGTTCAATATTGTTTGCACACACCATCTGCTGCATACTCATATTGTTAGTTTATTTGGTAACACAAACTGGACAAGAACGGGGACCTGTTCTTCCTTATTGTCTTCAGAACTGTTTTTGAAGTACACTTAATTTTTTTTTTAATAACACAGACCCCAGTTTACAAATACTTCAATATAACAATAATAAACCCCATTTATGCCCAAGGAAATATTAATAAACTTAGTTAAGAAAGTGCATGACAGGACAGAGCCTTAAATATTTATTTTTTAACATTACCAGTGACATTAATTATTTGTGTTTTCAGCTATGAATTCCCACTACAGCACGTATTGGGCAATGCCTTGAAAAATTCACAACAGGAAAGACAGACCCTAAGGAATGGTATTTACCAAGTAAGTCAATCTCTGATAAATTTCAGATGTTGCACAAGGCCAACGATTGCTTGTCATGGGCACACAGACCATCACTGAGGGAGAGCCTCTGCCCCACGGAATTTAGTATGGACAGGACACTGAAGGAAGGGGAATTAAGATGTGGGAGACCTGAACTGTCCCTGCAGGTGTGTACTACTCAAGGTGACTCCTCCTGTTTACAGAACAAATGAACAATTTTGGTTTTCAGTTGTGCTTTTGCTCACAGTGCCAACACTGCTCTGACCCTCACTAAACCCTCCACACAATTTCCAAAATCAAAGCTCCCCAGCGTCCTTGACTTTCAGCTGCTTCTCAGTCTCCATTTCTGCAGTTTCTCACTGTTCCTCTCGCACATGCAGAGCTCAACCATCTGGTCCTCATGGCCTGATATTTTACACACATGCCCCCACCCCGAAAAATCCCTTGGGCCACATGATTCACCATCTATTCAAACCGTGCCATGTGCCTGTTTTTTTGTGTAGTAGCTCCTACTGATGCAAATCCCTTGTTCCATAAGGGCTCTCAATTGCCTTTTTCACTGAAGGCAAGGTGGCTGTGACACCTGCCAGTCTCTGAGACGTTTAACCCAACCTGAAACATTATTACATTGTAGTTTGGCTGAGTAGGAACCATATTTTTTTCCCAGTGGGAAGTGCTGCCAGAAAGGCATTAACTTTCTAGACTATTAAGTAATATGGAAAAATTATATTTCAATAAGAAAATTTCCTTTCTGCCTTTTCATGCCTTAGAAATAGTTCCTGTTTCACTTGGCTCAAGTAGCCCCTGCACTAAATCAGTGCATAAATCTTTGGATAAACTCTATGTAAAATCGTCCAAATGCTACCAGGGAGTTCAGAGGGTTGGGAAAGAAAACAGGACAAGGGTTTGCAAGGGGAGGTGTGAGACAAATTAAGTCACACAACTCAGCAAAACCAGGCAGAGAATATTCAGACACTCTGATATAGTTTGGACAAACTCTGTTCATAAACCACACACCTGTGACTACCTGGTGAACAGCTATTTACAGGGAACCCAAACTGGTTTTGGTTATTTTCTCTGGTATTCTTTAAATCAGTGGTGCCAACCGTGTGGGCCAATTATGGCCTACCTGATACACAACGTGCTGTGTTTTGAATTTCACCTTTCGTTAGAAACTGAGTTCTTGGCTTTGCAGTTGTGGGGGAAAACCACCCCATTTTACAAACCTGAAGTAAATCAACATGGTAACATCTCATCCAGATACAGTAGGTGCTTAGAGGCAGTTTCAAGTTTCTGTTGCTCACTAAACCATGAACTCTCAAGCCAAATTCTGTAGTGAAAAATGGATAACACAAGGTTAGGATCATCCTATGCTTTTCTGGAACATCAAACACAATGAGTGATCTCTGAAATGCATGAAATGAACAGGCAAGTGTCTGCCAACACCTCCACAGCTCTGCCCCACGGATCTGGGGACGTGTGTCTCCCAGATGTGCTGGCACGGCTTCCCCGAGCCACAGGCAGGAATTTGTCACCACAGGCTGGCAGAGCTATCACAGCAATGCTGGATCTCATCCCCTGCCTCTGTGCTGGGAAGGCAATCTGGAGGTTTGGCAGAGAGAGAGGGATTCAGAACACCTCGTTTCAGGTGAGATCTGCAGTTGTGTTTGCCTTGAGAACCGGGCTTGGCTCTGCCACGGGAACAGGCAGAAGCAGCGGGTTCAGGAGTGAGGCACAGCCTTGCTTGTGGCTGACAGAGATCAGGGCTCTGCTACAGATCTGCATTAAATTAGTCACCATCAGATGCTCTTTTGCATCCAGATCTGCGGCAGAGAACACATCCCATCAGGAAGCAATTTGGGGAAGTTTGGGGCAAAAAGCTACAAATGGCTTTGCTTGCAACACAATGTGTTCTTAGCCAGTATCCAACCAATCCCTTTAGTATAACCTCTAAAATCCCTCTGGCTTAGGCCTTCCTGTGTTTTCATTACCCAACACTCCACCTAACCCAGCAAGCACGAGGATGTTATTTTTTTCAGATTTGGAGTGCTCTCTGCAGCATCAGCTTCCTTCGGATCATTTTTCCCTTCTTCTCTCGTTCCCAAATTATGTAATTCCTTGTGGATAGAGATATTTTCTTTTAATGTACTTGCTGGTTCAGAAACAAAGGATGACTGAACCCAAGAGGAGTGTGTGTTAATTAAGATGACCACAGCACCAGGGCAGGAGTTGCATTCAGCTGCTTGAGCTTACACAAGAGGGATTAATATGGATGAGTCAACTGTGGATTGCCAAATCTGGGTTACACTCCCCAAAATTCTGTTGGAAGATTCCTCTAAACCTAAAATATGTGGAGCTGTAGTTTTTTGTGCAGTTGTAGAGAACATCAAGTTTAAGTGACCCAGGTTTGGCGTCCTAAACCTGCTTTTCACTATGTGAGCTACAGTGCAGCCTGAACAAATGTATGTTTTACAGAGTCATGAGTCAGGCTTTGATCAACACCTCATTCCTACACAATTGCACCTGGCCCAGGCAGGAAGCTCTCAAACCTTTTGGACAAGGATGTGGGGAACCTGAGAATATTCGTAGGGGGAGAATAAAAGATGGTGAAGTTTGCTATAAGGGAATGGACTTTGGATGAAACTGGGTCATGTTTTTGCTGAGTAATGCATAGAACTGACATTAAAAGGCAGTTAACATGAAGTTTACATCTTCCCCTCTCATATCTGTGCAAACTTCCCACAGGAAGGCAGCAATGGCAGATAGGAGAGATGATAAAATCCTCTGTTTATATGGGGGATACCACAATTTCTGCCTTTTGTGGAGTGTTGGATGTTCTTCTGATGGAGTGTTCTTCTGATTTTTGTGGGGTGTTGGATGTATGGCTAGAGCTAAGCAGGAAGCGCTTGTGCTGTCGTTGTCTGGCTGGCAAGATGCTCATTCATCGAGGTGGAGGTTTGGCAGGGGCTAGAGGAGCTTGTGGCTTGTCAGAGCATAGCCAGGCAAAGCACAGGCCCAGAATGAATTTTTCTCAGATCTGAGAGCAGCCATAACCTGGCCAGAGCAAACCCTGACAGAAACAGCGATGCTCAGAGCAGGTTAATTATTAACTTGAGGCACTGGAAATAAAACCAGGTTGTAATTGAGTGATGTTTACTTTAGAGCTGTGATTCTTGGCCTGTGCCTGGTTTGTGGGAGCTGGTTGGGCTGACAGTGCAGAGTGGCCTGGCTGGATGTCCTTACTGAGAGTCACCAGAGCGGGGCAGGAAGGTGTTCAAGCAGTGGTGTGGGATGGTGAGGGCAGGCACAGAGAGCAGCGAGCTGACAGTGCTGGGTCTGGCACGCTGCCCTGCCCTGCTCCACACCTCTGTCCTTGATGGCACATTTCCTGTGCGTTTCACCCTTCCTACACACATCTCACCCTTCCTGAATCTCCTCATAACAACAGGCACGCTGTCAAGTTCCTCATTGCTTGCTGGGATTAACATAGTAGCTCTGATTTCTTAAGGCTGGGAGATTTCCTGGTTAAAACTGTTCTAATTAAACTTACATCTCTCAGAAGGCTAAAAATGCCCCTGTGTGAATGGCAGTTGGATCTGCTTGTAAAATGTCAGTGCCCCAAGACCTTTAATGGTCTTGGGAGTCTAACAATAGTACAGAGAGCGCCTGTTCAAAGATAAGGGCTCCAGGCAAATGGATGAAGAAAGCAAATACAGCATCCCCATGAATCAGACATCTTAGACAAAAATTTTCTAAGTACAGAACACATCTGGCTGTGTATTTGTCAAGCACTTTGTTGGCTTGAACTACACACACAGCACCTACAGCAAATAATTTCCACTGTAAGTCTGAGTGGGCACCTCCATTTTCCTTTTACGACTCAATTTTGGACCTGGGGAGAAGTGTTCTCAGTCGAAAGGCCTCCAAGCAAGCCTGGGCTGGTCACAGCAGAGCAACAGCTGCAGAGCTTAAATTCCTCTCCCCACCCTGCTGTACAAGCTGTGCCCCTCAGTCCCCTGCCTGGAGGACAGGAATGTCCAGCTTTCCTGCTTCCCTGCCAGCTCCACTGGCATTTCCTATTCCACAGGCAATTGCATGTTAGGCGCCGACACCATGAAGTGCTTTTTCATGTGGGCAGTGCTGGTGGAACTGAGGATCCCTTTTGGTCAGAGCCCTCTGCAGATGCTTGGGACACTTTTTTTACTCCCCTTTATGCAACATGTCAGGCGCTTGTGATAATTTATTGCCACAGGAACCACTTCCTGCACGCTGCTAACTGCGAGTCCTTCCGGACTGCTGCCAGGCACTGCCCAGGGAAAGGGAAAGACAATGTGCAGGGGATGGTGTCAGGAAGCAAAGAGAACCCTGTCCTGCATCAGCAGCTCCCAGGAGAGAGACAGGCAGAAATGCAGCAATGGCTGTGTGGGTTTAGTCAAAACTAACTTCAGTTAGAAACTAGCAATGGCCTGCCCTCTTGAAGGTTAAAACAACAAAAATATCTGGAAAACGTATTTTAATTTAAAACTCATCTAAAAAAAGAAAAAAAACCCAAAGCTAAAGCAAGTTCAAAAATAACTCAGAACGTAGACAAAGATAAGAACAGAGCCTGCAGGAGTCAAGTCTGAACAAAAGCCATGGGCTGTGGAAGGAGAAAACCACAAATGGCAAGGGTTGATATATAAAACCTACAGTTCACTGTGAAACATGAAGGATGCTGTTGTATTCCACACCTCCTTTTCCTGGGTGTAGCTGTCTCCACAAGGTAAAGGGCAGTAATGAATCAAGCTCCTTCCCTCTTCCTATTATCCAATTCAATTATTTGCAGGCTGTGCAAGTTCTGCTTTATTTCCCCTCTCCATATGCCACAGTCTCCTCATGGCTTTTTGGTTTTTTTTCAATTCTGAACCGTGCCTTTGGCCTCTCTCCCATTCCTTTCTCCTCGGTGCGTGCCCCCCGCTCTGCCAGGCTCTGCTGTCTTTGTAACCTCTGCTGTGCACATATGCTGCCTCTTCCCTCCCCTCCTGCCACCCCCTGCTCCACCGAGGTCCCTTCTCCTCGCTGCAGCCTTTCTGCCAGCGGCTCCCTGAGGCAGCCAGGAACGCAACAATTTTGCCATGGCCACCACTCCCGTTTCCATGCTGCCAGCTTCTCTCCAGAGAACAAGGGGAACCCGTGCTGCTCCCCTCGTGCAGCACAGGCAGAGACAACCCTGCAGCTGCTTAGCAACTGGGAGCTGCTCTAGAGCAGCAGCGCAGGGAGCCGTGGACAGCACAGCCTTCACTCACCCGGCGCCTTCGGGCCCACTCGGCTGCAACCCAGGGCTCGGGGGACCCGCTGGGGCACTCCCCACTGTCCTGTCAAACAATAAATCAAGATGCAAATCCTTAACTGCGGGACTGAGAGCAGTTGTGGCAATGTCAAGGGCAAAACAAAGTCCTGGTCTCGTGTCACACCGCACCAGTGGGAAGACACTGCTCTGATTTGTAAGCTGAACTCATTCCATTTGATCTTTGTCATCAGTTTCTGGCTGCAACATTTTATACTCCATCACTTATAATCAGCATGTTCCTTGTATGTGCTGCATGTGTTAAAATGGCTCCTAGGTCCCCAGCTACCATCCTATCCAGACAGTTTAATGAAGTGTCCAGAGACACAAGTAATTTAATGCAAAATATCCTTTTAGATTGCTTATTTGTATCTTCATTTCCTTTTAATGAAAGCTTTGTAAGTGCCTAGCATCTTTAAATGCTACATTCTTTTCATTCTTTCTCTTTTATTTTTGTGAAACTGTACTGTTCAGGGGCCATGAAGCACTGAATTGTTTTGTACTACGATGGCTTTAGAATGCTGATTAGAATTGCCAACTGTCTTGATTTATTTCATTATTTTTATAAGCCTGAAAGCATTCTAAAAAATAACCAGTTCTACATCCTGATAGGATCACAGCATTTCAATAGCAGCTGCATTTCAATAGGCAAGAAGCAACACAAAACATTCTGCAAGTCAGGTGTTGAAACAGCTTCTTTATTCCTTTATAGCTCAAGAAAGATTAGATCTCTGAAAGAACTCACTCCCTACCTTACAGAGGTGGCTTTGTCATAATACTTGCAGAAATAATATGATCACATATAGTTTAAAAAGTAACACCACCACCACGCCCCCAGCTCTGGCAAATAGCCAATATATCCATCAAAATTTGTCTGGATCTTAAACACAGTAAATGTTTGTTCCACTGTTGAGTGTCACCATGCATCTCTGCACCCCAGCAGCCAAGCAACACAGCCTAGTGATTCCCTGTCATTGTTCAAGGCTCACATCCCATGCATCCTCAGAGCATGCTGGGACACAGGTGAAATCTGTCAGCAGGTTGCTTATTTTGGCTGACAATTCCCCAGACAGATCATCTGCTGTTCTTAGGCAGGAATGAAAAATTTCACGGCAAGAAAATCTTATCAGACAAATACCCTGTCCATATTCCTATTCAATATTCCTTTGATATTCTTAGCCTGGTTTCCTAAAAATAAAACTGTCTAATGGGACTGTGTAGTTCTATGTAATTTTCCCCCCTCCTTCTTCCAATCTCAATCAAATTTAGCAGGGGGGAAGAAGTCTCTAATGTATTTAGGTCTTGAATGAACAGCTGGATACAGAGTATGTAGTGATGCATCACATCTAAAAAAACCCCACCTAACAGGACGGTCTCAAAATGTACTTTGTAACCACGCTACCCCAGACCTCTCATCTTTCCTTTATGGATCCTGCAACCACCTGTTTTTGTGCTCTGCATTATTTAATGGCTACATAATAGAGACCAGGGCAGGCAAGTGTTGCAGTGTGCCTCTGGCTCCCTTCCAACTCCTAAACTGGGCTTTCTTCCCATGCAAGTGGGGTGTGGCAAGGGATGGTGCGGCATCAGACCTCCTCCTGACACAATATTGACACTGCTGAGGCGTGTGTGCACACACCCCGAACCAGGAAACACCCACAGTGCAGATAGGTTGTTTAGCTGGAAGAAAACATTAAATCATAACCAACCAAGTTTGTAGGTGACACTAAGCAGTACCAGGAGGAAGTATCGAATAAAAATAATAATTTTAAAAGGCCATTGCAAGCAACAATGCTAAGAGTTTTCAAGAAGATCAGAGTAAAGCCATACATGCAAAACAAAGAGTGCAATCCTACAGTACAGGGTTGTCATTTTAAGAAGGAGCAGATCCGAGATTATTTTAGCAGCCCTGCTGGGAAACCAGCTGAACATGGGCTGGAGTAATCCCTGGACGCCTGACAGACACATCTGAGCCAGGAGGGCTCTTGGCTCGGGCATGGTCACTGCCAATGGCTCTGTCCCCTTCTGCCCAGATCAAAATGGTGACAAACTGGAGCAGGAACAATTACAGGATCAGTAAAGATGGACCCGAGGGGGAGCTCTGCAGCCTGCAATGGAGTGTTTAAATGCTCAGCTTGCACACAGCTACAAGGGGATGGAAATCTGGTCATGGAGCATTCCTCTGCCAAGGAGACTGAGGGGCAGACACATGCAGAAACTGAAAGCAGAAACTAGACAAGTTTAAAGAGGTACTTTGATTTCTAGTATGTCAGGTAGATTTTTGATGGAAACTATTTACCCTTATTTTACTCCCTTTCACAGCCCATTTGAAAATGAAAATCTGATCTTTATCTAAGATGCAGCTATGCTGCAGTTAAATTCTTTCAAATGACAAAAAGCAAAAACTTCACAAAAATCCAGAGACCTGCATAATGCAGGAAGTTGAACAAGATGAACCTTGGTCTCTTTTGTCTTTTATAATCTATTAATCTAGTTTCCATGCACAAGCGGTGGATTGTGACTTGAAAACCTTCAACATAAAGGATTCTGCGTACAAGGCGGTCTAAAACAAAATGTTGTAAACAGTCAGGATCATTGTTTGGCAGAACAGCTGCATATTTTTTATTTCACTTTGCCTCTCAATCTAATTTGCTCTTGTTGCAACACTTCGCCAAAGAAATTAAATCACTTCTTATTGATAACAGACAGTGATATAATTAGCATAAGAGTTTTCCACTCAACAATGCCAGGCAGGGACACTGTGGGCAAGAACAAACTCCTTTGCTTCAAGAATGTGCACAGAGTCACCACAAGCTGTTTAGAGAAAACAAATCTTCCCCCCCCCACCCCTTCCCTTTTCCCTGAAAGATCTCTTTATCTAAAGAGTCTCACACAGCAAACCAGGGTCAATCTAACTCAAGTATGAAAGTCTGGTTTGACCTTTCTGGGATTTAAACACACTGTACCAGAACATTTTGCTTTTCAGATATGAGGTTCAGCCATGAAACCACCCACTCTGAGAGCACAACTGGTCTCAACTGCCTTGGTGACTTTTAAACTGCACTAAACATCATAGTCATTTAGAAACTCTAAAAAACGGAAAGAAATTTTCGGCTCAAACTTACAAAAACAACTTCCAGAAGTGCTGAGGACCCACACAACTCACTGGGGCAGCACGGCAGGCTCGCTGTCCAGCGCCTGCTGCCCCAGCAATTTCTGGCCCTGGTTTGCACGTACGCAGTGCCAGGCACAGGCGTTAGGACCTCTCCCAGCTGGAGCACTGCATGGATTCTACCACCGGGAACAGCCGTCCTGGACAATGATTAATCGCAGACAAAGATCAGAGTCCTGGAAAAACATGCAGAGAGATGCAAGTATAGACAAAGCTGTCTAAGCTCCCACAGTATTATGGTCTGGCTGTGTTGCTTCAAAGCTGCGTTAGGCAGAGCTGGTTTGCTTCAGGGTTGAACAGATAAACGTTATGGTTTAAATGCTGGTATTGCTAGCAGTAACATATATATTTAAACATAAATCTTAAATCCCAGGAAAGCTAATAGCCCGATGCTGTTTAAATATGTCCTTTTTTGTCGCTTCACGAGCTGACTTAACTCATTACGATGCAAGCTGCAGAAACCTTTTCACTACAGTTCAAAACCCCCTGCAAACACGAGCCCAGCTCTGCGCCGTACTTTGATCTACACGTCGCCTCTTTCGGCCATTTCCAGGAAGCTGAAATGCTTTTCACCTCTATTGAGAGATACCAGAGGAGCATTTTAATGGTGTTCAGCTAAGAACGTCACCGTTCCTTCCGATTTTGCCAGCGGACGGTCACTGGGAGCCGCCGTGACCCGGGCCGGGTGCTCAGCCCTGGCTCCAGCGCGGGCCCGGCGCTCCCGGCCGGGCAGGGACCGAGCGGCGGCTCGGGCGGCCCCGGCTCCGAGCGCCGCAGCCCCCGACAGGGCTCGCAGCGCTACAACGCCAGCCTGGCACTGCAGAAGCGCTTTGGTTTTGTTGTTGGTTTGTTTGGTTTTCTCCCCCTCCACGGGAACGTGTTCTGTTTTGTGCGGACGGTTTGTCGCTTGGTCTCGACATAGAGCCTGACCCGGTGAGGAGCGAAGGGGGGGGGGAGCGAGGAATGGAGCGATGAGCGCAGTTGTTGCGAAAGGCGCGGGCTGCGGTGCCTCCTTCGCGGCAGTGCCCTGCTCCCTCGCAGGGAAACAGCCCTGAGCCTCGGCACATACCACAGCACAGGTTGTACAAACCCACGGAGCGGCTGGTGCTGAGCCGCAGGAACTGCGGGCAGGGCGCACCCTGCCCGGCACATGCCGCTCCCGCAGACAGCCTCTGCCAAGCAGCCACTTACCTTCACCCTCCCTCAGAGTCCGCAGGACGGTCCTGCTCTAGCCTTACCAGGGAGGCCACCTCTCTACAGTGTTTGCTTTTTCTCCCTGTCCTGCCCTTTGAAGTGGTTGCTCAAGCCAGGCTTTCCTGGCTCACCTACTCTGGGTCTGCAGTGAGCACAAGCTGAAATTCCCCGCAGACCACAGCGAGGCTTGTGAAGTTCCGAGATAACCCTCAGCCTCCACCCAAAGCGAGCTGCAGCAGAATCTGCTCGGGGGAAAAAAAAGCCCACCAAAAAAAAAAAAACAAACCACAAGGGAAAAAAAGAAAAAGAAAAAAAAAGAAAAAGAAAAAAAAAAGAGAAATAAAAAAAAAAAGGAAAAAACCCACGCCAACACGCCATATGCAACACCTCATCGGGCCATGGCGGCTCCACTGCAGCGCGGCACCGGCTCCGCGCCAGCCCTGCCCGTGCGGGCCCGGGGAGCTCGGCGCTGCAGGCCGGAGGAGGCAGGGCTGCCCCGGCTGGGTGATGGCGGAGGGGGGAACAGCCCAGGAGAGGCAGAGAAGGAAAACAACAAAGAGCCATGTGACGGGGAGCGGCGGCCGCGCTCCCCCCGGCGCACCCGCTCCGGGCGGGGAGGTGGCGGCGCCGCCCGGCCCCTCCCGCGGCCAGCGCTGCTGGTTCCTCAAGTCCCCCACACTGCCCGGGCTTTAATTTTTTTGTGCATTTTATTTTTTTTTCCCTTGTGTTTGTGTGTGTGGGGAGAAGAGGGGGTGGTGTTTTTTGTTCCTCTTTTCCCCCCACTCTGCATTAGGCGACTTCCATGGCTTGATGTTTATAAAGAGAGCGGGAGGCTGCTGCGGGGGGAAGGGCAGTGTTATTTATAGCAGCCAGGGCTGCGCCGGCATTATCCGAGCTGCCTTTGTCCTCCCGGCCGGCCGCCCCCCCGCCCGGCCCGGCTGGAGCGCTGCCAGCCCCGCTGCCGCAGGGCGCTCCCGCCATGTTGTGCGCGGGGAGAAAGCCGGCGCTCCCTGCCCGGCTTCGCCCTTCCACAGCCCCTCACAAAGTGCTGGGGGAAGGGGGGCGGGAAAGGGGAAAAAAAACCCCCAACAAACCCCAAACCACCCCAAACCCACCATTTCCCTGCAGCGCCCGGGACGCGGAGCGCCGGGAGGCGGCGGGGGGAGAGCCCGCCGCGCTACCGCCCAGCGCTGAGGAGAACGCGGCGCCGAAGGGAAGGAGAAGCCATGATGGCGGCTGCCCTCACACAACACGGAGCGCGACCGGGAGCGCCGTGCCCACCGCCGGCCGCCCCTCCCGCCGCCCGGGACACGGTGCTGCCGCAGCCTTTCACATAATAAACCCACCAGAATTCGGCGGGGAGGCCATTTTCGTGGGCTGGGTGGCGGCACTAAAGCACAACTTCTGTGAATATCAACTGCGTCACGGCTCTCCATCTGTAACACTCAGGCTGCAAAGGGTCCCTCACTTGGAAGGAAACTCCCTCATTTTGGATATACTTCCAGATCTCCTTTTTCCCCCCTCTCTCCAAGTCACTGCCTCTCGGTATGAAGGATTTTACAGTGCTTTCTAGGGAGACATCCGCCATTAAGACTCACCGTCGTGAAAAACACCCCCCCATTTTGTTGCCTGTTTTTTGTCGAGCTTCTGTAATTAGACGGATAAAACATGTAAGGGATCCCTACCACCACCACCGCCTTCTCGCCTTTTTTAACATCAACTTCACCAACATCTTACTGTTCACAGGCAGTTTTTTTTTTTTTCTTGGTGCTTTCAATTTAACAGCCACGTAATGCCTGCAATGGATTCACATCGTCTCTTCGCACAAAAAAACCCCAAACCCACCCAGGGCTGAGGACGACCAAGAGCTTTGTGCAGAAAGAGAAATCAAATCCCTCCCTGAAAACAGACGTTTCAGAGGCACTGTTAGGTGTTTCTGAGGAGAAGGAGATCGCCACCGCTTTCAGACGACCATTGGGATCTTTCCACCCAGGACAATACCATTAGCTACAGGCCTGGGCTATTTGTTCCTCTGCAAGGGCAAAAGGGTTTACTTACCCGCACACCATAGTTGAATGCAGCTCTGAAGGTGAAGTTGTTACTCTTTTTTAAAATAATGGCTATAAATATATATATGATCTGTATCACCACTTCTCTCGTAAGTTTGCGAGCCAAAGTGGATCTCGTTAAGATAAGTTACGGATCTTTGTATGGCAGTGGTCTAGCATCAAAAAAAGAGGAAAAAAAGGGGGAGAAAAAAGCTATAGAAAAAGTCCAGCTATGTTGACTGACCGTACACAGGCGAGGACTCCTGTTCGAGGCTTAAATCTACCTTCCTGTGGCAGATTTACTCTGTACATAAAAAGGACGTTCAGTGTTTTTCCACAGAGCACGCAGACACTAAAAATATTCCCCTCAATAGTTTTAGGCTGCACATGTCAGTGTGAAAACACCTGGTTAACATTTACTGGTTCTAAACTTTTAAGCATATCTTAGCCAGATAGTTCGCTTTATAAGTAAAATATTTCAAAAAGCATTAATTGGTTTAAACAGACAAAAACATAAGACATGCAAATGAAGGCTTAGCAATAAGGACCACTTCAGTAACATTAACATGAAAACTACACTTAGCAAGGACAGAATGGATTGGGTACTTACAATGTAAGAGGAAAGAAAAAGAAAAAGCTTATCATAGTAAAATTGCCTTATTTTTTGCCAGAATTCACTATTCCTATACCTGTATTTAAAACATTACCTTTTAAGCACGAAAGGAGTTAATGAAAATGGCCAGGAATCAAGTGTTTAATACAGGAGAGGCGTCTCTCAAATTTATTGTTCAGTCATCAGAGCTGCTTAAAGCTTAAAAACTCCCAAAACAACGAAAAAAAGATAAAAAGAATGTATTTACTCTTTTTTTGTTGGCATTCGAAATTGTTAACTGCTGACATAGGGTGTGCCATGACCTAGTTACACAAGACAAAGATGGATCCCGAATCATAAGGGAGAAAAAAAAAAATCCGCATTACTTTTTTTTTTTTTTTTGGTTAAGGGCTTGAGATAGATATATATTTATATCTATTAAATCCTCCTTCTTCAGTGAGTCGTCTGGCACCGTGCTAGAGGCTCCCACTACCCCGCGTGGTGTGGATTCACATGGCGGATCCCCCTTTATGGAACAAAGGAAAAGCCCAGTTGGCCATTTCGCTCCACTGCAGAAAAATGGCTGCGGGTCCCGCGGCCTCTCCTTGGCTTCTGCCGCGCGGTGCTTTTACCCCGCCGTCTAATAACTCAGGCCCCATGGAAGCCGCGCTCCCATTGGCTGCACCCTCCGCGCTGCCGCCGCCGCAGCCAATCGC
>VZUI01046852.1:0-17111 GCA_013401135.1 Cettia cetti
AAAAAAAAAAAAAAAAAAAAAAAAAAAAAAAAAGGTAATTTTTGTGGTTTTTTTGTTTTGTTTTGTTTTTCTAGTTTGCCCAAGAAAAGGTTTAGGGATGGTTTGATCACATAACAGCATAGCATGGAAGTTCCAGGTAGCTGAGGGCTTGTTAATATAACAGACAAAAGCATAAAGTGCTAAGTGTAGCATAGTCTAAGGAGAAGCACAATATTATAGCGAGGAATTACCTTACCATGGAAGGAATAAATTTTGGATGGGCAGATTTTGCCACCTGGAATCTTGGCTTCATAATATTTCAAAAGATGTGACTACTGAGAAGTCAGTCACTCAAATGTTAGTACCCAGTGTACCTGAGATGGTGAGGGTGTCCCTCCAGGTCTGGCATGAAATGATGCATATTTCCTATTAAATGCTGTTCTGCCCCAGAGAGGTGAAGAGCATCTCATGGGGTATGAAACTCCTAAACAGCCTCAAATGAATCAAGCTGAAACACTGGCAGTGGATTTCAGCAGAGCAGAACTTTCAGGTGCCCAATGCACTGGAATTTGTTTCCAGCTGAGACCACAGTAACATTTAGGTTGGAAGAAATCTTTTGAACCCCCCAGTTCAATTCCCCTGCTCAAGAAGAGCCAGTCGAAGCAGGTTGTCCAGGAGCACGTCCAGAGAGGGTGAGCTGTCTGAGACACCTACAAGGGATGGCAAATACATCTAGCAAACACATGAGCCTTTCTGAAGTGCCTTCAAGAGGCCAAGAAAGGTGCTTCACAGCACCTGCGCTGATAATAGATGTCTGTGCTTGTGCAAATGAATCCCAGCCCTTGTGTCTGCTTGAACATGGTTCCTGAAACTTCAGCTGCCTGCTGTGCTCCACCATCAGCTTTGAGTTGATCTCAACTGACTCCAGAGGAGTCTGAGAATGCACAGGGTCTTAATGCTGACCTGAACCTCCACTTCTGCTGTCTGCTTCCTGAATTTGTAATCACATGGTGAGGTACAGAGCACTTTTCTGAGGAAAAGCAAAGAGAATGGTGCTGTTTTACAAAAAAACCCATGCAGCTGAATAGTTTTCTGCTACAAAAGAATCATAGAATGAATTTCTCCCATCCTGCTCAGTTAGAAAAAATGCCTATCAGAAATGAATAAAGGTACCTTAATCATATGGTATTAAGGATGGTCCCACAATCTGTGACACAAGCATGATGGGGTGACTTTCAGGCTTCCCTGTTAGATCAGGGGGTGCCTGAACCGGGCTGCTGGACCCCTACCTGTAAAACATGGAATCATTCAAGCTGGAAAAGGCCTTTAACATCGAGTTCAACTATACACCTAGCATTACCGAATCCTGTCCTCAGATCATCAAGATAAATTACCCAACATCTGTTTCTGATCTTACAGATCAAAAGAGGACTTGTGCCAGTTGTGTCAGTATAAAATGAGATAAAAATCAGTAGTGGGCCATGTCTTATGGCACTGGATCAGGAACAGCCATTGGAGCAGAATGGTGACTGTTCTCCAAAATGCAAGAGGCACTCGGTCAGCTCCGGCAGCCTTGACTCCTGCAGCCCATAACTCTGACAGAGCAACCACTGCTCTGCACAGCTCCTCTTTCTGTTCTCATGCCCTGAAAAACCTCCCTCTCCAAGTCCCTGATCCCCCATGTAAATGGAGACAGCATATAAACCGTGCTGTCTTCTCCTATTCTGGAAATGTAAATTCAAGAGTCTTTCAGCAATGGCTGGGAACAGTGTGGTTAATGTGTTCCAGCTGATGGGACTAGATCAAGCCAATTAACTTTTTTTCTTATTTTGCAAGGACATTTACCTTCCAGGTTTTAATATTTATAGTGGAAGGTTAGACTGGCATTTTCATAAACCATGTTGGTACCAAATTTTGCTCTGTTATAATACTTAAAGATCACTTCTAACTCCATGAATTTCACAGCATTTTAACAGAAGTGTTGTCTTGCCTATCTTTCTCTAGACAGCTTCTCATGCATATTCAATTTGAACAAACAAAACTGTATGTAATAACTCTGATGTTATTGTCCTAGGATTTCCAAAGGATTGAAGATCACTTGGCATAGCTGATGACCAGTATTGGTCAGTATGGTCAGTATTCTTACTAGAGACTAAATAACTAAATTATGTGATTTTGCATACAGAATCATCTGAATAAAAATAAAAGGCTTACCACCCACACAACTCAATTAACAAACTATCAAGATGTACTCTCATGCTTATTATTGCAATAAATCTGTGATTTAAATTCAGTGGCAAAATATTTGCAAACATTTACTGCATGCTCATTTTTTTATCATAAGATGAATCAGATGAAGCTCAAGTAGTGGTGTAGCTCTGTGATGTTTAGTACCATGCATAAGTTTAGCATCATGTTCTTTAGTCCACACTGTGGCCCTGCATAGAAATGGTGTGACATCATCTCCTGTTTATTACAGATGGAGTGACAGACACAGATTTTATTGCTGTCAAAAGAGCATTAACACTTGGTAGTAGTCATGTCATGAACTTATCCCTCCATCAGTCTGCCTGGTATGGTGTTATATTGCAGAAAAGATACCGTCATTGATGTGTTACTGGGAAGAACAGAAACACCAAAGCTGCAGTGCAGTGACCAGAGAACAGAATGAGTCTGATTCATCATCCTGAAAAATCCCATCTGAAACAAACATCTTGAAAGGCCAGCACAGTTGCACCTATTCAGCTAAAAACAAGTAGAAAAGTCAGTGTGCATGAGAGAGAGAGCATTTGCTACTTGTCCAGGCTTGACAGGAACATGAAAGGACATGCTGCTAGTTAGTATGAAAGCAGAGGAGGAGAATAGCTGGGAGTAGCACAGAATTTAGAAGGGCAATAGAGAGCAGAAGAATGAAAAGCAGTACAGAGAGAGACACGACAGAACAGAGGGGCAAAGGGGAAGGGGGTGAGAAACCTTTTACATTTTTTATTCCATTCTGTCTTCTCACAAAGCTCCATTTTCCAATTTCCTTTGAGTGACTTTAATTCAATATTATGAAAGACCTTTTAGTACTTTTAGCACTGCCAGTCATTTGCTAACAACAAAGTGAGCTGAGTAGTGATGGTGAATACGTGTATGTGTGTATGCTTGTATATACACATATATATGTAAGTGTGAATACAGTCAGTCTTGCAGAATTGACGAGAACTATTTTTAGAGTGCTCTCAGAAAAGTTTGCTACAGTTGTAACAGAAGAATCTTTTAATAATTCCATTTACCGTTGGGTATATCTGTAACTAATACATATTTAGATATATAATTTTATCCTTTGAATTTACGTCCAAAATATTTTTTTCTATTACTAGTTGCTTTCTGTATGGTGCTGAAAATGTTTATTGGCAGAGTGTCACCTATTTGCAATTCAGAGGTGACAGCTATGAAGCTATGATGCCAACTCCTTAATGAGCTTCAATCTATTTCCATATCCTTATTTACCCATTTACCTCAGAATGAAATTGCCATTCTGTTATTTCTTCCACAACCTTCACAGATCTGACTCAATATGAAAAAAAAATCCAGCACAGAAAGATATTACATATTCATGAAAATTTATGGCTATATATCCTGCCCCTTTAATTTTAAGTTGGCAATTCTTGTTAGTGAGTCCAACAGAAAAAGTCTCAATGAAACTGAAGACACCAATAATTGCAATGAAATAAACCCACTGTATTATTCTCATTGATGTACTGGTCTTCTGTGGTTACTTCTGATGGGTACCTGCAAGAAAACCAAGGAGATTGCAGTAAGGTTGTGGCTTATGAATTAAAAGAATAATTTTGTACATGACATGATGAAAAAGCATTCTTCCATTCTAATGTATTTCCTAATAGTTCAGGAATTTAACCACATGGTTTAATTGCTACCAAGTAATCCAAGGTCAGGGATGGCATTATAAATCCCTACAGTGAATGCCTCTTCTTTAAAATCTCTGTGTGATAACAACTGACTCTTGGTTCCTGATCTTAAAGTTAGGTAAATGAGAAAAGAGTTAATTATTTTAAAGATTTGTGAAATAAATGTAGAGGAACATCTGTATATTTATTTAATTGATTATAAAAATATCTGTCAATGCCAAGTGCTCTGAAGTTCATGGATGTAATGCTAAGAGGTAGATAAAAGCATTATTGCTTTCCCTTGAAGAAATGTGGATACTAAGAGATGGCATGTCTGCATTTTCACAAATGAGTGTTGAAAGTGCTTTGGTTTCTGACTGTCCCGGTGATGGAAAGGGGATCCAAGCTCTCCATTCCCTGCCCTGAGATGGACATGCATATGCTAGTGTCTAATGCTGGTGCCTGCACATGCCCAAGCAAAGGAGGTGATAGGTGGCTGCACAAACTGCTATAAAAACCTTTTATCTCCCCTCCCTAAGCAAAATCACATGCCCAGCAGACTCATCCTAAGCAAATCCAGCCTGCTGACTGGCAGCAGGGGAGCTCTGCTCTGTACAGGGGATTAGCTCCCCATTCAGCTCTGGTTCCTAAAGCATTGACACAAATTACCTTTCAGGCTGGACTTCTTGGATGTCCCAGCTTTCCCAATGTGTAGTTACTCTTGGGCAATTCCAACAAAGCTAAACATTAAACCAAATTGCCTAGGGGAGAAGAAGGGAGGGAAAATGTCCTAAGAAGCTGACCTGATAATTTAGTCTTCTGTGAAAAAATAAAAAAGACTGTCAAGAATGAACTTTCTTCACTTTAGACACAGTCAGCTTTTCCTGCAAGGAGAGAGCCCTGGATGTGATACAGGGCCACTTTCAGCCACATGGAATAATGGAGCTTTGCTTCAAACTGTCAAGGAAAAGCCCTGGAGAAAGGGATATGTGTGAGGAACTTGCCTTGCTTCTAAAGAAGCAGAAATATTTCTTTATGCCTTCATGGTAGCTTACTTTTCTCTGATGTTTTAATCCTACTTGGTGTAGAATTCACAGCTCCACAGCCAAAGGTATGGGGATGCAAAGAGCTGGAATGAGACATGAGTATGTTGCTTACGCCAGCCCAGCTCTTCAACTTCCACATCATTGCCCACTTCTTCAATCTCATTTACCCCATTTTTGAAGGAGACAAAGCTGTTCAAGGTCTTTATGACCAGCAGGCCTGTACTCCAGTGTAGTGACTGTTCCTCCCAGTTTGGTATCGTCTGCAATTCCTCCTTCAATGGTGATGGTAAAGTAGAGCTCAGACATAATTTTTCAGATGTCAATTAGAAATAAAGACAGAGAAGGCACTATCCTTTCCACACAGCTTGCCACCCAGTGTTGAAAAGAGACCTGTTTGGCAGGTCAGCCTGGAAGCAGCTTGAAACACTCCTATCTCTCATGTGTCTTTGTGTCCTATCCTGGGAAGCCTCAGCTGCTGTTACACTGAGACATAGAGATGCTCACCCTCCCACTGAGAGCCTTTATTGACTTGTTAGAGACAGGAAGCAATTTAAAAGCCTTTTCTCATTTACCAATTGACTTTCACATCACTCCTTTAAAGGATTATTGGATCTTGAGATAGTGACTAATGATGTTATCACTATTCATTAATCCTGAAAAGCGTCTGCCATCAATGGAGTTTGGCAAAGAAGATGAAAAGAAGACACTGTAGGAAAAATGAGTATAACGTCTCTAATGAAATTCCAAGAGGATAGCTATTGTAAGCAATGCATCTTATGGAGTGATAATAGATTTTGCTTTCTTAAAAGTAGTGACAGGTTCTTGTTCAATGAACAGCAAGAGAAAGAATTGGTATGAAAACATTCAAGTGATAAACACAAGTTCAAGATCTTGTTTCTGCAATTATTTCTGCAGTAGTCCTGGCCTGGTCTCTAAAATAATTGAAAAACTTGGAAAAGTTTAATGGAGGCCATCAAGTTGGTTGGGATTGGAGGACTTGTCCTGTGAGCAGAGCTGAAGGGAGCTGGGCTTGATCAACCTGGATAAAGGACAGCTTCAGGAGGGTCTCACAGGAGCCTGGCCCTGCCTACCTGGAGGCTTATCAAAGAGATGAGATGGGCTCCTCAAGATCATGCACAGTAGGAGAATGAGAGGCAGGAGTCATAAATTGAAAGAATATTTTCCAGCTGGATATAGGAAAAGAAATTTCACTGAGGACAGTCAGGAGACCAGACTGGAGAGCTTCTTTAGCCTTGGACAGTTCAAGACCCACATGGGTAAAGCTCTGAGCCTGAGCTCACAGATGACCCTGCTTGCAGCAAGAAGTTGGACGGAGGGTACCTGAAGTCTATCCCAAAGCTGTTGGTTCTGTGATTCTGCATGCCTTTTCACAGCAGTTTTCCAGGACTTCTAAAGAATATTCTCAGTCTAAACACAAATAAGATGACCTTCACTGCTCTAACTACATCTGTCCTTACAATGAAAGAAGCTGTTCAGCCAGTCCATATTCATATATCCTGGTGATAAGAACTTAGAGATCACCATAAAACCACCAGGGAGAAAAGCAAGTCATGCTGCTTACTGTACAAGACTAAATCCTCCCACAAGCCCATCCTCCAGCAGAAAGATAGGCTTTTACATTAAGTGGTGTAACACCCTGGAAAACGAGTAATGACTACAAATAAATTCTGCAAATGGAATGAAAATCCCTCACAAGTCTATCCGATCTCTGCTTCCAAAGTGCTGCCATTCATATTAATCTATTCTGAAGATCACATTACTCCTTCGCTGCAAGCGCCTCCATTCACACAGGCACTCATCCAGAGTTATGCTGAGAACATATTGCAGAAGTGCAGCATTTCAGAGCCCGAAAACATGTGTTAACCAGACAGACATTTCCAAGAAGAGAACACAGGCATGAAGTTTATACTGCTCCGTACATGGCGGAAAACTCTGTGTTCTCCACAGGGCTACATCCTCAATCCTTTTGCAACCACATCTACAGGGTGAAAAGCTTCAGGTCATCAGAAAAATTGGTGCTTCCTCTGTCTAAAGCAAGATCATATCACTGTCTTTAAGTAATGCAGGTTGTTAAGGAAAAGAGAATATTTATTTTAGCACAAATATGGTTATGAAAGTTTTTTAAATAGCACAGTAATGAGCTGGCTATGTATATTACATTTTCATGTTCGTTATGAAAATTAATGTCAGCTTAAATACATGCATACATTTAAAATGTAAAGAACTTTTTGCAAATGAAAAGTATTTTGAAAATAAATTTTAAGATAAAATATTCTATATAAATCCACAGAAGAAGTCTTATCTGAATGACTGACTCAAGTCAATGAGGCAGAGAAGAATAGAAGCCAGTAGAATCTTGACAATGAGAAGTTTGACCTGGTTTTCCTTTAGAATTGGAATGCTACCTAGTCAAATTTTATACTAGTTTGGTGATCCAGTGTATTTTCAAAGGCAGAGTGGCCTGAACAAATAAAGGAATAGTTGTCCAGAGAGTAATGTATCATTAGGGGCATTCATGCAGGAAGAGTTTGTTTTATCAAATGTATGGATACAGATTTCATAAGTGCTCAAAAAACATAAATGTTCTTGGGATTCTCAAGCTTCTGTCTCTCTCACTATTCTAGTTTGGAGAAGCAGAAAAAAAAATTCATTCCTAAAAGCAAAAGGAAATTTTTTTTATCCAGAGTATTATGTTCAAACTACCAGAGCAAAAACTAAAACCTAGATCGAAAAAGAACAGCAGAGATTCCATTTTTAGGATGGAATGTTCTTTTCATGACTGCACAATTTAATACATATGACTTGCAATTTCTGTGCCTGGCTCTGTCATCTTTTTAAATGCCATTAAACCTCAGTGTCAAAATACCTATTAAGAAACAGGCTTTTATTGAGGAAAAGATAATAAAAATCAGGCACATTAATAAACTGTATGAGAAGCCTCACTCCAGAAATAATGAAGCTCATAAAAGTGAGTTTTGACATTTACATTCACATCCTAAAGCAACCAAGCACTTTAATACACCCGGATCTGACCAAGAGCGGTTTGCCAACCATGGAACTTAATAAAATTTTGTATACACCCAACCTGTGATATTAGGCCATCTATAAACAGAACAAGACAGTTTCAAACTACATTTCTTCTTCCTTTGGAAACATTGAATGTCTAGAAAACAGGAAGCTGGATTTTTTGTTCCTTTAAGTCCTCAGAAATCCCTAAAAAAGCCCACATAGTCCATGTGTACAAAGGATCATTTTCAAATAATGATTGGGGATGGGATTTTGTGCATGGTATGAATATCAACTAAGCAGTGGAGCTGAAGTTATACGTCATAAATAACCCCATGGATCTACAGTCACTCCAGAGCCTGCTAAAAACTGTTGATCCTGAACTACCTGAGCTTCCCAACTCACCTCCTCAATGCCTACAACTGACATGTGAGCATCTGGACCAACATCATGGTAATATGAAAATGGTATTGTCAGTGCCATGAACATCCACTCATAGATCTGGATATTGATTTCTGCTACCATTTTGGAATGTAATTTTATTTCAGTTATTGGATTTTGGAAAAGAATTACAGAAATAAGTAGCTGATGTTTGAAATAATCATTTGAGATGAAAAACAGGGACAACAAAAAGCTACTCACAATATTCACATTTTTTGAAAGCAGTTGAGTTGGTTACATACAAATACAATAAACACATTCTCTAGATTTTAATGTCTCATATTCAGTAACTGATTTTCATTTGCTATAAAATTATTGTTCTCTTGCTCAAATGAGAGACTAATTTGAATGTAATGAATTCTAAAAATTAGCAAATTTAGGCAAAATAGAAGCATTATTGGAATATAATTTACTACAAAATCAAAGGACTTAAGGTCGCTGAAGCAATGCACCATAACAACCTGTTCAAACACTAAATTCTCAAATAATCAATGGAACATTAAAATGGAAGACGAAAAAACTGGTTTTTTTGTGCTTCTTCATTCTGCTAAATTCCATGAGACAATCAGCACTCAATTTTAAACCTAAATCTATTGGAAATTAATAACATAACATAAGGAGAAGTATTTTCACAATCTCAGGGTCAAATTGCATCTTTGCATCAGTTAGCACAATTTTCTTACATTGTTCTAAATAGTCTATCTTTTTTCCACACAAATAGTATTTCAGAAACTATTTTATTTATTTATGAATAAAATATTATTCAAGACTGGATGCTGAACTGGCTGAAGCATTAATTTATAAAACTTATTATTTTAGGGTTTTGTGCTGTAAGAGCTGCTTTTTATTTCCATTCAAATAACTCCACTAGAAACTATTAAATTATGTTCTGCTGAAATGGATGAAATTGTGAGGACCTCAAGCAACCCACTCAGGCCAGTAGAACATTTGCATTCTCTTCAGCTGCTTTCAGATCCAAACCCTACTCCTAAGCTCCTGAGATCATTCCCACCTCTTCTAGTGACCCATTTTTTCATGTGAGTCTCAGTCCCTGAAGACAGCATCAGTCATAGGTCAGGTCCTTTCTGTTTTAGGAACTAGTACTATGGGTTACTCTGTGCTTAGTAGGTGCATCACCCGTTTCAGCTACACACTTTGCACCTCAGTTCATTAATTTGCTAAATGAGAAATAGTGGCATCTATCCCAGAAGTAAACTGAAATGTTTAATGGTGCATTTAAACAGGTTTTAAATTGCAAGTTAAATGAATAGGCAAAATTACAAAAGAGACAATGAAATAAAATCCTTCCAAAATTCTGTTTGTATCATTCAAAGTGCCTGTAGGGTTGACAAAGATTTTCCCATCTCTCAGAAAACAGGCAGCCCAGTAAAGGAGAAAGAACAAGCCTCTTACAAGGAAGGCTTGTCCATTTCTAATAACAGGAATAAACCAAATTTGAGGGGCACTATGAGATTTTGCTCTTTTACAACACTTAGAGATACACCTATCACAGATACACCTATCTTTTAATTAAACTTACCATTTCAAAGGTACAACATTACTGTTTAATATCAACCTCTAAATTTACCTTTGAAATTTATTTCCAATTTGTATCATTATATTTTAAAAACATTTTGGGTTTCCCCAGTGCCATAGAACAGAAGAGAGCAAATCAACATTTCCAGAGCCAAACAATCTTTTATTGGAGAGCTAATAACCTTTTTCCACCTTCTTTCTCTGAGATTTCTTTATTACTGCTCTGTCTTAAAAATTTTCCCGCAAAACTGTATTTCTAACCTCATTCTACAAATGGAACCAAACATTTATTTTTTCCCACAGAACAGGAGCAAAATGCTTGCAGAAAGGTAAGATCAGCTTTTCACAAAAAGCTTGCACACAAACATGAACTAGCTGTAGATGATTTATAAACCACTGGGAACACTGTGAAAGATTTATTCTATTTAGACAAGTAGTTTGATTTTTTCTGTATTCAAGTTTCATTCCACCCTTATTAAAATGGCCATTTTTCCTATTCTCTCACTTTATGAATGGAGATAATCTGGCACAGTTTTCACATCAGATTGCAGCAATATCCGTCTTGAAGCCTGCATCTGCTCAGCTGAGTGCTGGCAGGTTGATTCTCAGTTCTCAGCACATGGCATTCTCCAAGCTGTTGCTGCTTTGGGAGGCTGATACCAGTGGAGGTTGTTGCCAGGCTACTGTGCTGTGGCCACCATTGTTGGCCAGCATGAACTTGTTGTTGGCCCCTCTGTAGATGAGCACAAAAACAAGAACAACTAAGCCAGCCTAGGGTAGATCCCAGACTCCGACTGTGAGGCACCAGCAAGCCTACAGTGGCCTGACATTATTGCAGCCACCAGAGCTATTTGAATACAAACAGGTGACTGCCTTGCTCCTGCCCAAAGCTATGACCCACCAATGGTACAATTGTGCCTGCTGGTAGCTTGGCAGATGTGGCAGTTCCACTCCCTGGCACAGGGTGGCTGTCCCTGTGTGAGCCTCTGGCTGCACACCAAGCAGGTGTGAGATGTGAAGGGGATGGAAAAATGAATCATGCTGCCTACAAAAATAACTGCAGCTCAGTACAATTAATGCAGGCTCAGGGTGACCTGCACATGGCAAAGCAATGGTTTTAAGCCAGTGGTAGCAGGTTTATGGGCTGTGCTTCACAGACTCACGTAGGGCACTGTGTCACAGTAGCTCTGGGAACAGTGGAACCAGAAATCGACCCGGAGAAATGGGTTATCCTACATCATCAGTTTGCAAGGACAGATGCTGTAAAGCAGATCTAACTTTAGAGCTCTCTTGTGTTCATTTCCTCCAGATTACAGTGACACATAAAGATATGGTTTGGTTTCAAGGGAGCTGTGTCTGGCTGGACCTGCACCAGCTGCCTGATGTGCTTACTTAAGAGTAATGTGTTCTAGATTAATTTCTCATAGACTCATTTCCCATTGCTGTTTTAGGTGCATAGCAGTAGAATCCTGTGCAGAATCCTGTGCAGAATCACCAAGAAAGGACATGGAGACTATCAAAACCAGACTGCAAAATGTGCAATGAAGGCAGTTCTTTGCCTGTGTTGTTCCCAGACAATAAGCCAGGGCTGATTAATTGACCTTTGACAAACAGACAAAACATACAGGACCATTTGCAAGACAATTAATCCTGGGCTGTATTCCTGGAAGAGGTATGGATTTCTCACTGCCTATACAGAGCAGGACTTACTTTTACTCCTTGGTTTCACACATCAAGCAAATTTGTTTCAAGGAGGTGATGGTAGAAGGAGCAGGACAAGTTGAAATTGTCACCTAGTTCCATGCTCTAGAAATCAGGGCTGGGTGTCTTCAGCGAGGTGTGCAGAACTGTGCTCTTTCACAGGGTCAGACTGGAAGAGTAGGTTGTCCAGGCTGGTATTTAGCCCACATATCCTCAGGAGTGTGGATTTATGCATGGACTGTCAGATATTAACTTTGAGAGCCAGAGGTGATTTGGCTACAGATATGTCCTTGGCTGGGAGAGCTGTGCAAGGCACTGGAAACAGGTCAAGTGATAATATCAAGAGAAATTCTCTCTTGGCTTGTCTCCTGTACTTCTCTATTCAGAATCACAGAATGCTAAACTGGATCTTTCCAGCCTGGAGCAACAAACCAAATTTATAATGTTCTTAATTGCTTTTTCTTTTCTTCTTATCCAGCTGGCAGATGGACCTGTACCATATCAGAATTGCTTTGTGTTGTGCTTTCAAGAATGATAATAAAAACAACAAAATTATTTTATTTTCTGCTCTGTGCACACTGCAGAGAAATTTCAGTAAGCAGCACTTGGTCTTTATTTATTTTCATTTTCAGTTCTTGCTGAGATAAAAAATTATTTCTGCTGTATTTTGTTTGTTTTTATTATACAGTGTTCCAAACATTCTTTTTTAATTCTCACAGAAGAGACTTTTTGGAAACAAGCCAGCCTTGCTGAATCTTGTTTTGAGACAGAAAACAGGAAATCATGCTTGTATAGTCTATGGATACAGAGGGATAAAAGATTGCTCCTATCACACGCATCAACCAAGAAACCCATCTGGGGCTGGATGTAGTGAGGATTTTAGTTAAAAAGGCCTGCCTTTGCAGGTATCCTAAAGATTCCATTCAAAGCAGAGATACCCTCAAATGTAACCTTACATTCAGTAAAAGAATTCACAATTACGGCATCTACAGAATCAGCACGAGTATTTTCTGCCTTCTTGCTATTTTACTAATATAAAGAGATGCATTTCACAGTCTTATTTGTGCCTAACATAAGGAACGAACCTGCTATCATTTTGGGCTGTACATATATATCTATATACACACACGTGATTGTATTGTCCCTCCAAAATGGATGTCTGACCAAGAAATATGAGGTGCATTCAAATTCAGGTTTTAAAACTTTCACATAAAAGGTGGCTCAGGGGACCTGCTAAGTATTGAAAAAAAAAAAAAAAGAGGGGTGGTATTGACTTCAAGAGATTTTGGATTTTGGCATGAGTTTTTTTGAATTTACTCTACTAGTCCTCCTCCAGAGAAGTCAGGCTGAGTAGTTCCTTCTGATAAGAAAGTTCATTAGCCTTTAATTATTATTTGATGTTATATATAAAAGTAATAGTTATTTTCCTGAGGTAATTTTGGTATTGCATAGTTGTATCCTTCTTAAACTTAATGCTGTAGAAGGAAAAATTAATTTTCTCCTTTATAACCCTTACAGTTTAAGGCTGCATGTGGAAAAGCAATGCACAAATACTTGAGAAATTTGGCTTCTCCTTGTAGATGAAGACTCAAGAAAACTGCTATTTTTGCTAGGATGACTTTGATTGTAGCATTTTCTTTTCCACTGAGCAGTCTGTTGAGGAAGCAGCCACAGCAGACAGCATGGAGTGCTATGCTGCACCACAAACAAGGCTGTGAGAGAGCAAGAAATTAGTTCAACTACCGTTTATGCCAAACAACATTAATTTAAATATGCTTTTAGTGTGGAAAAATAAAACAGGCTGGAACAATTTCAATCTTTGAGCAATACAACTGATTATGTCAGTGCTTATGGAGCTGTGGTTGAGCCAGCTAAGAAGAACCTAGGGCTGGGATTTTCAGTGCCGTCCCAAGGAAGAGCAGGGTGTTACCTCCCCACAGGAGCTGAAACAGCAATGAACCACCCAGGGAGACCTCAGTGGATCAGGAAATAAGCCCCATGGGGAGCTTCTGCCTCTCAAAGACAGCTTGAAATCACCAGCCTGTCTTTAGGGACATCAGTTTTTTACAAGTTTTGAGTTAGTGAATTGTGAACGCAGACCTCTGCTTACTACATATATTTAATTGTGTAAATGCCCATGCTTATATATGGTTCCATTCTCAATCAGGAAAACATCAAGTGTCTGTATGGGTCAGATGAGCCACAGTTCAATTTGACCCACAAGAGATGGAAGCATCAGATTCAAAGCTCATGCACAGATCTGCTATTAAGTAATGCCAGGTTACTTCACAGGGGAGTGGATTTTGGTTTTAAACATCCATCACCTCCTTGCCCAAAATGTGTATTTCTTTATCTGCATTTCTCTTACATAATTTGCGGGCACCAATCAATCCCTTTGTGGGTGATTTTTCCCAAACTCCAGTAAACATAGACAGAAATTACCCTGTGGAATCATAGACACCCGTTCTTGCTTCTCTCTTGAGCAGTGCTTGAGCCTATTGGTTTAACTTCCATGCAAAGACAGAGGATACAGCAAAAAAAAAACCCCAAAACAAACAAAAACAAACAAACAAACAAACAAACCCAAAAACCAACCAACCAAAAAAAACAACCCCCAAAACCCCTAACCAAACAAAAAACATTCTGTTATTCTGGTGGGGTTTTTTGGTGCTGTTTTCCTGCTTACCTTACTTGGGAACAAGGATGAGAGGATTAAATGAGAGAAATAAAGAGCCTCTGTAGAGGTTTGCAGTTGCTCAGAGACTACCACCCTGCAGGCAGGACTGGCAGACTGTCCTGGGTCCTCAGTACCACTTTGCACAAACTGGCAAAGGCTGCACTCTGTAGCAGCCTTTTTAGTCCCCCTGGTACATCTGGAGCTCACAAACTTCCCCTCCTTATGCAGTGGTGAGGAGAAACTCAGGCTACTTTGAGCTCACATATTTTCATGCACTTTTTCAATTCACAGGTCCGGTCCCAAACAGGTCAGAGAGATAAAAAGGTCTTTGTCAGACCAATTTTTTTATCAGCAGAAGAATCTGGGAATGGCTTCTTTCACTGCCAAGTTTGGAAGCATCTCAGGGACAGAGCATTTGAAAGCAGAGTTAGCAATGGACATTGCAGCACTATAATGGACTGAGAATTCCTTAGGAATGGTATCAGAGATCAGGAATTTCTATAAAAAGAGGAAAATAAAGCAATCTAGTGAGTCTCACAAAATTACAGCATTTAACTGTCAAACGTGAATCTTGCAGTTAAAGAAAATACTAAGGAAAGAGATTTTTTGTTTACTGATCCTAGCACAGTCATTGCATCACTGAAATATGTCTTACACAGTTTTCTTGACATTTTGTCTTAGGTTTATCTCAAATCACATTATTCTTGTGCTAATAAAGTTAAGTGGTTTCCACTCAACTACAGAACAGTAAACATGGGCTTTAATCCACCTGTCTCTGTCAGTTAACTATTTTACAGAATTGCTTAAGTTCTATTGCATTAAATGGGAGGTGAGGTTCATTTGGTAGGATATATAAAGAATTCAAAATGAAATCTACTGGCATCCAAACCTTTTTGTCTAGGCATATACACATTTGACTATTATTGTTACTTTTAAATAGTGGTAATTCCTATCATTCCTATCAATTCCCACCATTTATCTATGTCAAATCATCCCAATGATTTCTTTTCCAAAGTTGCTAAGCACAGTGCTCAGTCTCCTCTGCAAGGCACAGCATTGCCAGTCTCCATGAGGACTGGAAGACACACAGGTATCTCCTACTGTTTGAGGCATTTGTCTCACACAGCTCTTCAGAGGAAATCTAAGTTCTTCTGGTTGACTCTTCTGTGAAAGCTTCTCTGCAGCAGGGAAGGTCATATCAAGGGTGAATTTTTTGCTACTTGTTACCTAAAAATTCATAGTGATATTGAATATTCATATTTACTGCTAGGATGTGCAGAGCACATTGGGTATCCATCTCTTATTGATTCATTCTCAGCTACCCCAGAAATGAGACACTTGAAGCCAGTTGTTTACTAAGGCCCCTACTTTAAACATATTTTCAGAAAACGCCAGTTAACAATTCACTTCCAGTGTAATGAGCACCAGATTCATTAAATAAACACTAGGTTACATAAATCCATATTTATGACTCTCTGCAGTAAACAGAAATCCAAAGTGGTGTTTTGAACTAAGTCATGAGAGGCTAGACAGATAGTGAATGGAGAGAAGGTAAATACACACCACAGAAAGAGTGGTGACTCCATACTTGTCCTCATGGCAAAAACGAGGGGAGTAAAACCAGTGAACTATCAATGAGACTGTTGTATTGATGTAGACAGGGTGAGGCAAATGTCATAACATCTTTTGTAAAGCACTCTACATTAACTGACAAACAAGATGTTCCATTTCTCCACTATAGTAAAAGGATTATCATTAAACAAAATAATTGAAAATGACAAAAATATTACAAAAAATTACTTGACATTTTCTTCCTTGGCTCTATATTCTGTCTGGCTCCCTCCCAGGAGGATTCAAGATTTATCAAATGCTTGGCAAAAGGGCATTTTTTTTGTCACCCTCTTCCTTTGGAGGTGGTTATTTGGAGCAACATAATTAGTGGTTTGGCATACAAACAGCAGTATTGTGCAATTGAAAATTTAAACCAGGAGATTTGAGGCAAAGGACTGTGCTGAAAATGTGTTGTGCTCAATTCTGCCATTGAAAAGATTTCAAAATGGACTCTTTCTCTCTTTCATCTGAAATGGGAGGAAAAAGAATTACAGTGACCTTATTTTGAAAGAGTCCAAAACCAGAAACATTCAAATAAGAATCAAAACAAACAAACAAAAAAACCAACTTGACTAAATAAATGACTTATGACCAAGTCTTAAAAATTAGCTTGTCTCACCAAAAGCTATAGCAAAAATTGACAAGTAAGCTGGAAGCAAATCTGTTACCACTTCTAATCTGCTCATTACATTTATATAAAATATGCTATACAAAACATACCTGGAGGAGTTGCCTCTTTCAATCCCACTTTGTTTGTTTTGTTCCACTAGTGCTGTTGAACATGAAATGCAATTCTCTGGAGAAAAGACTAAAGGCTCATTTTTTTTTACCATGTAAATGCCTTGTGTCATAGACACAGCCAGGCACAGCTCCTGGGCTCTCCTGTATTGCAAATGGTATTTGAGTTTCTAAAGAAACATGCAGAAATGTTCTCCTGTTCCCTAAAATGTACATTGAGTTTACAATTTCCTAGAGATTCATAATCAAAACCCAGCAGGGTCTGCAAATGGGGGGCATCTGAGAAATGTGCAGTAAAACTGAGATTCCTCTCCTTCCCTTCAACTATTTTAGAAGTCCTAAATCCAGGGAAGTCAATAAAATATTCATATTGAATATAATAGGCAATGAGGGAGGGAGGGAGGGAGGGAGGAAGGAAGGAAGGAAGGAAGGAAGGAAGGAAGGAAGGAAGGAAGGAAGGAA
>VZUI01046854.1:0-77676 GCA_013401135.1 Cettia cetti
AGAGGAGAGGAGAGGAGAGGAGAGGAGAGGAGAGGAGAGGAGAGGAGAGGAGAGGAGAGGAGAGGAGAGGAGCAAGGCACCTCAGTATCTGCAGGTCAGCTTCTGAGCTCCAGCACAGGGCAGGGCATCACCAAGGGTCACAAGTTGCTATTCTTATCTAGAGAGCTGTAAAAGCTAAGAAGATCAGCTAGCCAGTTTTGATGTAATCTAAATCAGCAAATCTTCAAGTGGATATTATGAAACAAAATTACAAAACAGATTCCCTTAGCTTTGGTGGATATGGGAAAGAAACGTGAGACCATTAATTGTGTTGTTCTTGTGAAGGAAATAGGAGAGCAGCTAGAAAGAAAAGTATTGTTCAACCAACTAAAATGCTGTTTTCCTACTTTTACTGATAAGAAAATGCACTATCTGCTTCCAAATTACCATAAAGGAGACAATGAGGAAAAAGCACTTTACAAATTGTGCAAATGATATGACAGCCTGTGCAACAAAAGATGGGAGAACACAGTCAAATTTCTATCAGCTGTAATAATTCCTGCACTTGTTTTCTTGGCTTGAAAAGGAGTCCCTAGCTTAACTGAGCAGCTCAAAGCTACATCTGAATGATAAACTGGGGGAGCCTTCATCTGAAGGACTTCCTTCCTCAAAGATGAAAATTCAGAACAGGGAGAATACTCTTTCTTTAACAAGCAGATTAGTCCAAGCCAAGAGAGCTGAAGTAATTGTGAGGGAATATCTTGATGCACTCACTCTCTGCCAGGTACAGCATTATATTGATGGTACAGAAAGGTGTCCTGGGTTCCTCCTGCTGTTCATGCTAAATCCTCAGTTGTCCTTATTCAGCACAGAGTCCCTGGCAAGAAAGTGGGTGTTGCATCACTGATGTTCCTGTGCAACAATAAATTGTACCAGGGCTGGGCAGTTCTGACTACAGGAATTACAGACAGTCCCTATGGCCTACTTCCCATCAGAGTACAGGGGTCATGGAATGCAAAATTGGGGCCAAATTATTTCACTGGTGGCTGGAACTCAGCTATTTGCCATGTGCATTACAATAGTGAGTTTACTTTTTCTAAATGCTGAATTACTGCCCTGGGAGATGCACACATGCGTTCCAGACCAGAATTCCGAGTTTAGCCTAATATTATGGTTTTTAAACACATCTGTGATCTATTATGTTGCTGGGTAATGATTTTCACAGAATCATTGTTATTTAATATGTAAGGAAATGTCACTGTCAATATCAGTCTCAGCATGGTATTGCAAAGAACACATCTGAGTACTAGATAAGTGCTTCTTGCTATGGGCAAAATATTACAGGTCATTAAAATGTTAAAGTATTAAGGGGAAAAGTGATAAAAAAATTGACAGAACATACATGGAAATTTTAGGAGCTGGGACAAGAGACTTTTAGATAGTAATACTAGTAACAGTATATAATTAGTAATATCTAGTAATAATTCTAGATAGCAATTTTAGTTACAAAATGTATCAGAAAAGTAAGCTGAACACTGGAAAATCATTATAGAAAAAGCATTATATGCCTAAATTAAATATAGTCTTGGTATAAAAATGATACCTAAATTAAATTTATACTTGGTATAAAAATGCTTGAAACTTGTATTCAGTTCTAATTCAGCAACAGTCCTTTAGTACATTAGAAATCAAAAGTGCAGTGCCAGAATCAAGCAGCAGTTTATCCCTTCTGTATTCCAGGAGTTACTTGTTCTAAACCTTTCAAGAGCCTCAGACTATTTTTATTTTAACAGTCTCTGAGGAAATTTCTCATATCCACCAAACAAAATAAAGGCCAGACTGAGTAAGTAATAGTGTAATTTAATTTCAGTGTTCCTAAACTGTACTTTACTTCAGTTTGGACATGGACAGTTGAGCACAGGCAACTGTTTGGAAAGAGTCTTTATGTTTAAATCCTTCTACTCACTTACTGTAAGGGTACTGCGAGATGAGAAAAGTCTTTCCAGAATCTAAGCCTGGTCTTTGGGCTCATTCTTGAGATAACAGCCAAATTTCATTTTAATCCCAGCAGGAAAGGAATGAAGACTGTCTGCCTCTACCACATAACATTTTCTGGTGGATAGAAAGCATCTTTGAATAGGGAATCAAAGAGTTTGCAAGGATTGGTGAGTATTTATTTAAATTTCTGTTGTTACCTGTTGTGCAGTTGGAGAGCTGTGCCGCTGTAACTTTCCACTTCAAAGCCGTTACGCCTGGCTTTCGGCGTGCATGGAAGGCTGATGCAGCTCTTGTGCTCCTGTTTTATGGGATCCATCCTTTAAGAGGTGCAGTGCTTTGCCTGAGGTATGCTGAGCCAGCACTCCTTCATCTTTCCAGATGTACTGCAGTGCACTGATAATAATTATCCTGGGCAGTGTCAAATAGCAAGGAATTCCTGCTGTAAATAGGTGCAGATGTAGATATGTGCTGTGAGGTATATAGGTTCTTGAGAGGGCATGAGAAGAACTCATTCATAAGGAGCCTGAGTTATAAGGGCAACCAATATATCATGATTATTATACTGTCTGTCCAGTACAACATCTCTGTATTCAGCTTTCCAGCTAAGCTTTCAAAGCTCTGGGCTCTCAGGAACTTAAACATTGCTGACACTTCTCTCTGCCTTGACACCATCCTAAAGTGTTTCCTGGCCTGTCTCTTGGTTATCACCCATCTCATGGTTAGAGGACTTACCCAGCTAAGTGTGACTCTGTGGATTCCTTAATAATTTTCTGTCATTATTAACACCAGAGTCTCCTCTTAAGTATCCTTATTCAATTATCTCCTTTTAATGTACGTGAAAGTCCAGTACATCTAATTCAACTAAGTAGATTCTGAATTCAGTGTGTTGTGTCTCTGATCTGCCCTGAATTATTATTTTCTGAATGTATACCTGTTGTGTCACTTTTACATTTTCTGTAATGCAGAAGACTCCAGCATCCATTTTCAGTCAAAGTCTAATGCAAGACTTAGATCCAAAAGGTTTTAACTGTAAGAAAGTGACAACAGGGGTTTTGATTTTACTGCATCCTCGTGTTCAAAGATTATTGTGACAATTTTGACTTCATTTCCAAATTCTTCAGCTACTTTGTATTAATACAAGAATCAGGGGTTAAATCTGCTGTTCACTTTTGGATAGTTTAGCTGTCTGTTCCACTCCTAATCCCAGTTTATCTGTTTTGGTTTTGTTTAGTATTTGAACTACCCTTAAAATATGTCTGTTTGTTAAACTAAATGTTTTTCAGTTAAGGAAAATGAAGTGTTTGCAGGCTGTGGATTCCCAAGTTACCCTGCCCTTCACAGAAACCCTTCACTCTATGACAACAAGATATGCTTCATAAAATTCACAGTTTTTAAAGCAGGAAGTAGAAATTATCTACCTGACCATTGATTAGACTAAGATAAGACGAATAGAATTTGTGGAGCCCATACTGGTAAACAAGATATTATTAGAAGACTTTTTAATTTAGTATGAGCTAAAGTAAGTGACTGAATACTTGGACAAGAAAGAAAATCTCAGTACCTAGGAGCTGAATATGATTTTTCATATTTCTAAATGAAATTAAGTTTCCAAATTCAATTCCACTTGGTGCAAACTACTCCATTTAATGCTAAAGAAGCATTTTTAATGGAAGTGGTTGTCAAAACAATGACACAAATTGATATGTAAATCCCACAGAGAAAGTGAGAATCACATTAAGTGCTCCTCAAGAATTCGGTGCATGCCTCACATAATCTAACTCCTACCTGTGTTTGAGAGGAATTCTCCTCTCCTCTGAAAATTCAGGTTTCTGCCTCACAGCAGTGACCTGACCATCAGCCCCTTTCACTGGAACAGTCCCACTTTGTGAAAAATACTTAAATATTCATGGAGCCAGCTGGTGAGAGAAAAACAATGCTCTAGTCTGATGGTTCAGTAACCCTCCTGGGGAGGGTGGAGGTGTTAGTCCCATTCCCAGTGAATGTGTAATTATTTATACAAAGTAGAACAGTGTCAACAGGAGAAGTGACAAGTCCTGTCTCCCAAAAAGTTTCCTTGCAGGAATGGAGAAGTCTAAAGAAACAATAATGCATTTGCCAGAAATCTGCCAGGTATAGTTAACAACGGTTTAAACAAACTCTAAAAATAATTTACAGATTATTCCTGAAATAGCTAAGCTTTTGGATGAATAGATGTTCTTCCACATCTCTGAGACAGACCTTGTTCCTCATATTAAGTGAACAGACCTTTCATCCTCCAAAGCAAAACAGCTCTTAAAAATAGAAATCTTTCAGAACATATTTTAAGAACTTAGCATCTCATAACATCATACCTCCAGCTTTGCTCCTATTGACATCAATGGAAGGAAAACCAGTATTTATATGTCCCACAAGCAGATCTGTCTCTTGGAGAATGCTGCTCTATAATGGTTTGTGTCTGACAGGAATAAAGAACTCTTGAGATCTGCCTGCCAGTTGAACAGCCACGGCTGTAAGGAGCTCCAGCAGTGATGTTTGTGCAGAGTCTTGCCGAAAGCATCCTGCAAGGCATGGTTCTTCAGCACAAATGAGTTTTCATTGGACCAGCTAAAACACAGACAATGTTTTAGGCAACAATTTCCCATTCAAGGCTAAGGCAGAAGGAGCAAGCTTTAAGCTATGTGTAGGCTGAGGAAAACTGCTCTCACTTTATCTCAATTTGTGAATTAGACAGTGTGTCACAATCTTCCTACAGTTTGTATGAGTTTCTGTCAGAGAACTCAAAAAAGCATAGATAGTAGTGCATATGCCTGACCTACAGACACCCAGCTTTACAAAAATGGCATCAGGAATTAGAAATTCACCATCTCTGGCTTTAAAAAAATGAGTAAAAAAAACCCTAAAAGGTTTAAGCTTTAGTCATCAAAACCAGAGCTGCCTGAAAATTGTTTTTAAAGCTCATCTGTAAACAGTGTTGTAATAATTCGTATTACAGTAAGCACAGAGTCATAGCCCTTTTGTTAGTCATATGTTTTGCCAATAAAATGACTTCCATAAAACAAAAAAAAATCATAGTGTGGAAGGGCTTTCAGAGGACTGTATAATTAAAGCTCAGTAGTTTCTCACATCTGGAAAGAAATTCTTGACTGCAGAGCAATAAATGACCTGTAGCCTTTAAAAATATTTTCAGATGAAAGATTTTCAAAGAACATTTTGAATGAAAGCTGCTGAAAAAGCAAAGAAGGCTGTCTTGAAACTCAGAGATGGATGGGACAGAGCAGATTTCTGCATCTACACATCTTATGTAAAAGCTGTAAAAAGCAAGCAGCTGTCAGCAAGAGGTAAGGATCCACAAAGTGATACTGTGATGAATACTCAAAAGTGAAAGAGTTAAATATTACATAGGCTCTGGCAGATGAAAAGAGAATGACCAAGCAGCAAGTACTGCATCAAATCTAGTATATGAGGCTGATGCTTATAACGTACAGCAATATGTCCATCCAGATTTTGAGTTAAAGATGGACAAAAAAGTTTTAGTACTTCTAAAGCCATAGCAAGGAAATGCAGAATTTTTGAATCTGCTGGCATTTTTCCCATGTGGTGCAGGTCTGCATTTCAGGCCTCCTTCTTTAGGAAGAAATCTAATACTGTCAAAGAGAGACTGAAGCAGTGGCAATGGTCATAAAGCTGCATGCTAACACCACGTTGCTATTGAAATGCAGTGTGAAAGTGGTATACAACTCTAACTGGTGTCTTTCAAATATGCTCCAACACCTCTCCACTCAATTCCTTGAGGCAGGGACACACCATTTACCCAGGGCTACAGGGAAGAAAGGGAGGCACAATTGTGTACATGTATTCTGAATATAATGCATATTTGGCATGTAGACAAAGCTAAATGCAGACATTACAATATGTGCAGAAACACCGTGAGCAAGTGCCGTGGATGTGTGTATTTTTGGAGGAAGCAGCATTTCTCTGTTCCACTCACTGCTCTGCTGCATTCACCACAGCACCATCTGCAAAACCCAGGCCAGGGACCAGACTTTGGGTTAATGGGATGAGTGTCCCTGGCCTTGGGAAATGAGTGCACTGAGCCACTGCCTAGCTGAGGCTGTGTCCTTCAGACTGGGGTGTCCTGCAGGCTGTCCCTGGCCACATGCTCACAGGAAACAAGCTGCTCTCCTGGCTCAGGATGTGCAAGCAGTGCAGATGTAAAGCTCTCTGCAGGTTTAGTTGGTAGCTGCCTGTCCTTGAGTGTCTGACCTGGGTTTTCAATCATGACTTCATAACTCTGTCCAGCCCTGCTCCTGCCCGTGGGCTGTGGCTGTGTCATGCTGAGTGTTCCCTGTCTCCTTGCCTCAGCCTGCTCTGCTGGTCTCGAGGGGGTACGGCAGGGATGGTGGCACTGCACAGCAGGAAGCAGGAGGCTGGGATCCCTGGGGAGCTGTGGCTGTGCAGCTGCAGGGGATGGGCTGATGAAGGTTTTGCGTTGTAGCTCAGAGACCCCTGAAGCCTGGCACCTCTGCATCATTTTTGTCCTTCCTGTTAAGTCTGTGGATGTCACATGAATTCTCTGTAGGTTTAAGATAACTCTTAACTGAGCATTGGTGAGAACACTGCACTGTAACACCAGCTGGATCGAGAATTACTGCCCTCAGTAGTCAAAGCTGAGCAACAGTTTACAACTATGTTATTTTATTTTGTTGACAGCTAGTCCCAAAGCAGCTGATACTTTTGCGACTTGATCTCTACATGGAAGTAATTAATGGAATGTGAGAATTTTCAAGAAAATTCTTTCTGTTAAGGGATAATGTGGAAAGTTTTATTTCCTGCATTACATTCCTATTTCTTATGTTCCCATCATAAAAAAAAATTTGAATATACAATTATAAGTGAGGTATAAAATTAAAGATTTAGCATCTGTATACCCTGGAGATGGTTGCGCTTCCTACCCATAGAGAGTGGTATGAAACCCCCAGAGTTCTGTTGCGATTTGTGTAAGAGGAATGGTAAACATGTCACTGAAACTCGCCCTGCTAAAACCTTCTGAAGAGCACTGTAGATGAGAAAACTCCCTGTCATGTGAAGCCTTTCTATTTTTACCATGTCACTGGGAAGGGTCACTGTTTACTGTATTAGCTATAACCTAATGAGATGTATCCTGTGGCAAATCCAGCACTGGAATTGCTGGACAGGTTGTGGTGGTACTATTATTAGAAACCTGTTACATTTGACATTGAACATAAAAGATGGAGCTTGTACCGCAGAACATTTCTTATACTCCTGAGAGTAAATCCCAGCAGTTGTTACCAGAATAGATGCTGAAGCCTCTGACTTTTCATTGACTGGACATGCAAGTCAATCAGTTATGTTGAAATGACTGATATCCTAAGAACAAAATCTAATGACACACACAGTAAAGAATATTACCAGAGCAAATTCCTCAGAAGACCAGAATTTCCCTCTCAAAGGGTACTTTGTATCTAGACAAGTTGTGTGTTGCCTTAGTTTATATAATGTGTCTGAAACATCCAGAAAACTTTACCTATAGCTGGGCCGTATGAGGAAATAAACGCTTTCAGTTTGCAATGGCAAGTCAGAATAAAATACCTTATTACTGGATTTAACTGAATGTACGAGCATGATTGCATGTTGCCACATTCTGATCATATTTTGAGTGGGATGTAGAGTTATTTACTCTTTAGTGCTAATACAACCAACCCTGTAAGACAGGAAGAGAAGACTACTGAAAGGCCACAGGCAGTAGGGAAGTCACTTGTATGTCCTGCCTGTGTGGCAGCAGCACATGTAGCTACACAGAGCTACACAAGGCTCAGGCAGGGCACTGGTGGGGCACTGACACTGGGAGCAGTGCCCTGTGTGCAGCACGGAGAGCCTGACGGGCTGCTCCACCTTGGTTCCTCTCAGAGAGCTTCCATCCACAGTCAAGGCAGTTGTCAGTGCTCAGCTTGCATAGAATGAGTCAGATCTGAAGAAATTTGGCTTCAGGCTTGAAATTTGTAAAGAGAAACGAATGAGATAGTAAAGTTGGGTCAGAAAGTGGGAAGAAATAAATGAAAGGAAGAAAGTAGTAAGGAGTCAGAAACACTTTGATGAGATGCTACATCTGCATCCATACAATGAGGCTGCTGACTTTCACAGCTTGTGCCAACACAAGATATAAGCATCACTGGGCAGCTTGCACAGGAAGTCATAATATTGTAAAAAAATTTTGTGTATGTTGGTGTTATATAAGAAAGGAGTAGACCAGCCTGGCTTATATCCCGACTTTGACAAGGACTGTGGAGATCATCTGACAGCCTCAGAGCAGCTCTGGATTGTGACTGTGCCCAGAAGAGACCTAGTTGAAAGATGAACAGTGCACAGAAAAGCACAGCTGTCTTGAGGGTGCTGTATGATCTTTGGCAGGAGGTTGGGAGTGAAGTGTCACTGGCCAAAATGAATGGGAGTTCCCCAGGAGAGCTTGAAGGTCATGGCAAGCCAGGAGCTGGTGTCTGTGTCTGTCACTGAGAGGATGAGTGTCAGCTCTGCCCTACAAACAGCATAGCCAGTCCAACAGCTCCTACAGTAAACTAGCACACAGGGATTGAATCATAGCACTGATACAATACTCCAGTTAACACTGCAAGAGCCAAGAAGGAGGCTGCAGTATTTCAGAAAGTACATGTTAATGCCTAGAGGTGTTGAAAACTGTAGCATGAAATACATGTGCATTATTTGACATCAGCTGGGAATATGGTAGGCAGGTTGTATGAACATGGGTCAGTCAGAAGCCAGAGTACCAGAGTAAAAGAATTGTTCCCATCCAGTGGCAACACGCTGGCTGTGGCAGGGTGGTCATGGCATTGTGGCAGCCTGGTGTGTGCCTCATGGCCACCTCGGGCTTTTCCAGGGCTCGTCCATCTCACTTGTTCTGGGCCTGCAAGGAGCCATTTCTGAACTGATGACTTTCAACTGCTCAACTCTGAAAGGTGAAATTCTGCATAGGAAGATAATTTCAGATTTTTTTTTTTTTATTTCTTGTCTGTTTTGTTTCTTTGCATGCTTGTCACAGTGGTTTTAAACTAGGATGTAAGTCTAATAAATATGTTAATCTGCATCTGTTGTGGTGAGCATGTGATAAAGGAAACAGATCAAATGAACTTATTTTAGTCAATATGTTTAAATAAAAAGTCAACATGGCAAGATGCATACTTCTCACTCTGACTGACTTATGTTCAGTTTAAGTTCCAGGAATGTCTAAGAGGGTGGCATCATCCCCTTCAAAACAGGTTTGGGGGTTTTTTCCCAACTGGATTATATCAGCAAGCAGCTGCCTCTAATGCATTTTTTTTTTTTTTTTTTTTTTTTTTTTTTTTTGCCAGACGGCCAGGCTCTCTGTGCCAAGTTCTCCCTGAGAGTGTTCTATGGATAGGGGGCATCCCGTCCAAATCAGCCCAGGGGACAGTAGCGGTGCCCAGTCGAGGTGCTGCAAACGGCAGCCGTGCCAGGGCAAGCGGGGCGCTGGGCGGGGGCGCCTGCCGGGGGCTCCTCTGCTCCTCCTGTGCGCTGCAGATGAGAAATGCAGCGCCAGCTCCCGTGGAGAGAGAGAACGTGTCCGTGCCGGAGCCGTGCAGCGGCTCTCCGGCCTTGGCCCCGGCCGTGCCCGCGCCGGCAGCGCTTCTGCGGCTCCTCCTGGCGGCCCGGAGCGCCGGCCCGGCCCCAGCCCCGCCGCACCGCACCGGGCCAGCCCCAGCACCGACCCCGGCCCCAGCCCGGCCGCAGAGCCACTGCAGCCCCCCTGCTGTAACTTCTCCACACACACAGCTCTGCTCCTGATCCTTCGTGTGCATGTGCTGTGGCAGATTAAAACAATCTGAATTATCCGATATTTTTCAATATACGTGAATGTTTTGTTTTGCCTTGTTCATTTCAAGCTGGTGAAATTGAGGATTCCATTCAACTCAGACCTCAGAACGCTGAAGATACTGAAATCGGCTGGAATAAACTTTCTCATGCATTTGAAGCATTAGAAACAGGTATTCTTTATCTGTGCAGGACACATAGAAGATTTTTTTTATTCTGTGTTGTGAGGCTTTACAACAAGGTATTTATCCATCGTAATCATACATATTCATTAAAACGTGGTTCTTATTTAATACATAAACATTACTTTCCTAGAACTAATTTGTATGTATCCACCACCCACTGGAAGTCCTTTTTTGGCCCTGGAGAGCCATGAAAGGGGTCTCTGGTGGTTGTATTCGCTGAATGCTTTGATATTAAAGGTGACTTTTCCTTGAACTTTTTTTTTTTTGGGCATGTGCTGTTACTTCTTTGTTACATGACTTACAAAAAACTACGGTAGTCCTTTTTATCTGTTTCTCCACTGGTTCCAGCCACGTTTGTTTGGCCTCCTGTGGTCATATTTTTACCTTTTTTTTGTTGTTGTTGTTGTTTTGGTTTTTTGGGGTTTTTTTGTTGGGTTTTTTTTTTTTGGGGGGGGGGGGTTTGTCATTTAGTTTGTAAGCTCTATCCAGCAACTTCAGGGAAACTGAAAATTTCTATTCTCTATATCATTTATCATTGATGGCTGAGTTAGAAAATGAAAGTTTGCTTTCTGAAAACTTGTAAGACCAAATCTTGTCTGGGAAACTCCTGCTGGTTGACCTCAGTGTCCTCCACAGGTCTGCTGGGCACAGACTAATGTTGCAAAACTTTCTTCTGAACAGCAGGCCTGAACCTCTTTATTCCGAGGTTCACTTGGCACAGCAGGCAGGCAGGGCTGTCCCTGCCTGGTTCTCAGGCTGCTTTGACTCGTGTGTGGGAGCTGCCCTGGTGGGATCATGTGGCTCCGTGCCACGGATGAACTCTGCGGCACAGAGATGTGCTGGGCCACGCTGCATTCCTGCTGCATCCTCTGGGCCAGTACAGCACACAGGGATGTGACCAGGGAATGGGAGGGGAAAGGAACTTTTCACAAGTCAGAATTACTCTGCAGCCTGTTTGAGCCTTCTGGGCAAAAAGCCAAGGGAAGAGAATTGAGTCTGGTGCTTGTTTGTGAATTTAGCTCAGGAACCACTTGTGAAAGGAACTGCGCTACTGCTGACCTATTATAGTGCACATGGGAAGTTGTCACCTCAGAGACTTCATTTACCAGCCTGTTTGCTGCAGATTGTTTCATTCATGAGTTAGTGGGGGACTGAAATGGCTTTTGAAACAAAGAGTATTGAGAATAAGTTGGAAGTTGCTCATGTCTAGGACATACCTGGCAGTGTTGCCCTGACACTGTAACTAGAAATCATGAGCCTGAAAATCATAATTATTTGTTAGCTCTATGTGAATATTTGGCTAATGAATAACATTCCTTGGGGTTATTTAAAATCATCAATGAAGTGTGTTGGAAATTTCTAGGGGAACATCTAGTACTTTCCACAGAGGACTTGCACTCCAAGCCACAAGTGCTTTAAAGAGGAGAGGGCCAGATTCACTGTGGGTCTTCATTAGCTCTGCTTGGAGAAAGTCACTGTGACTTTCAGAAGAGAAAGCAGTGATTACTTCACTTGGTAATATTTGTAAGTCCACCAGTTCATTTGCTTTGTGCAAACTCATGTAAGAATCTGCCAGCAAAATCAAAATCAATACATCTTTTAAACTCTGTGAGGTTAATTTTACCTTTTTTTTTCTTTTCTTTTTTTTTTTTTTTTTTTCTTTCTCTCCTTTAATAACGAAGACTTCTAAAATGTCTTTTTGGTAACAGCTGGAGACCTCAGCCAAAGTATGTAGGGCACCACCAACTTTTTCATGTATGTAATTGGGCCTTATGTCTGAATACAAGAATATACTCATCACAGATTAAGTGTAATGGAGGTATCTACTATTTTCCATTCATTATATCAATTCACTATATTCTTTGGAATAATGGTCATCTCAGTAGAAGCAGATCTGAAGATACACTGTCTGTATATTCCCTCTGAGGTGATAGGGCTGCCGAGTGCTAAGCTAGCTGGGACTTCAAATAATAGTCATTTAACAACATGAATATTGCATTTTGAGCAGGTTTTCCACTCTTGTATAGTCTCAGTTCTCTGTTTTACTGAACACAGTTAAGTTAAATTATTTTTTTATTGTCCAAAGAACATCTGAACTTCTGAACTTTAGAATAAAAGAGATGGCATGCTTCTGCTGGGGCAGAATAGTTATAGCTTGAAGGAACATGTTTATTGCTAGGGACAAAGGTGTTCTTCACAGAATATTTGGCTTCTCTGTTTGTGTCTATATTCTACAGAAAAAAAAATTCTTTTTAACTATGCTGGCTAGTGAATATATATTTTTAGTGCTCAGTGATCCTGGTTACTTACTGTTCCAAATTGTTTCTCTTCAAGCTATGATTTTCTACTACAGTACAAGAAACGTTTTTATATTGTAATTAGTACAAATGGAAAGTCTGCAGCTTTATTTCATTACTAATTTGGTGCATTTCTAGCTATACATATATATTTTGCTCTGTTTTGTATTAAAATTTTTTAGATGATGCCACAAGAGTGCTTTAAAATGCTGCAGCTGGGGAGGGAATGTGAGTCTTTGGTGTTGGAGTGGAGGACACTGCCTTAGGGCTGGATGGCAGGATCTGCTGTGCCAGACTCTTGCTGGCAGCATTTCCCTGGCACTGTCTGCTCATTAGGGCTCTGCTTCTATAGCACATTTAAACACAAGGAAAAGTTCACCCCACCAATGAACAAAGATAAACATATAGTCCTATTAAAGTTAAGCATGTGCTTATGAGCTTCACTAAATTTTGGATAATGAGAGATGCTGCCTGTGTCTACAAAGGTATCAGAGAAGCTGCCCCAGGGACCTGTTTACCTTTTGCTCATTATTTGTATTATTTCTGAGGGCTACGGATACTGCTGCTTGTTATCCGCCCCACTGACATTTCCTGGTTGTCTTTCCAAGTGCTGCTAAAAAGAAAAGCTAAGATTTTGGAACACTAGTGAGTGCCAGTGCTTGAATTCCATAGCCCCAGGGTTGTGGATGGGGAGAGCCCAGCATATAAAGAGGGGGGAAAAAAATCAAGGATTTTTTTCTTGTACATGTGGCATTGCCCAGTTTCTCAGGACAAGAGAGGAGAGTGGGAGAGAACAGACATTTTCTAGCAAACAGAATATTGAAAAGTTTAACACCAAAAATGAAAGAAAACTATTTTCATGTTTCATCAGTCAGGAGAGACAGGAAAGGATTAGACCTTGGAGGCAGGAGAGATTCAAATTAGAAAACTCTATAAAATTGCTTACTCTCCAAAAAGATTGTGTGACATGGTTGTTTTGCTTCTGTAAAGCATGCATCATGTACCCAGAGGCTGTGCTCCCCACTAACAGAAGCAGACTGCCACTCCTGATAAGAAATCTGCCTTATAGTACGGGGTTTCTGATGCAGAAAGTGCATCTGTAGTGTCTGCCCAAAGGCTCTTGTCACTGCAGCCAAGACTTAGCCTAAGCATTAATACTGATTGGCTCTACATTTTTACCAGCTTTTTAATTTTTAATGGGTTTCATCTCCACCTGCAGATCCTGCTAACCTTACGTGATCCTATGATGAGAGAATAAAATCTGAAGGTAATTTTTGTGTGTCAGATGTTCCTTTGTTCCTCCTGAAATACAGACTTGACTTTTAGGGTCATTTGTCAGAGAAGTGATGTCATGGTAACAAAATACAGATTGCCTTCAGATTTCCAGTAGATTATCAGAGTAACTATGGATCCACCACAGCTGAAGGTTGAGGTACTGACCTCAACAAATCACCTGTCCTAGCAGCTGCAACTTTTGTTGCCTACTATTGTGCTCAGTGTTTTGCCATCTTCACTGGCTTAGTCAGTTTTGTGGTTTTCCTCCAGCATGTTCATGTCCAGCAGTCAGATCCAGAGTTTACTGATAACATTATGAAAACCATTAAGTGTTAGCAGGAGGATGCAGTCTTGTTTGGAGGCATTTGTTTATTTGCAGGATATAGTCTCTTGAAGCATCTGCTTCCAAGAGGACAATGGAGATTTTTGCTGGGATTATCAAATCCTTGAAGTCTTTGCCACGTTTCAAATAGGATGTACAAAGTCTGCAAATAAGAATCTCAAGAATTTTTGAAGGAATTCTGCAGACCTCAACTAGAAGATCCTACAGTTTTCCATTTTGTTCAGTCTTTTCACAGTATCAGGGGGAGCCTGCAGTTATGTTGGGTTACATCCTGGCCTGCTGAATTTTGACAGAAAAGGCTTAAGGCAGATACTTTATGTAATTGCAGTTCACTGAGTGCTTTTTGGTGCCTGACTTGGACTGAAAACAGTATTTTGCCATCCTACTTGCCAAATGGGAAACTTTACTTCATGCCAAATACACCTCTTCATTTTGCAGTCAATATTTTGCTGTGATTCTTGACAGTGCTATTGCTACCAATTTCATGATTTTTCAGTGAGCACTGTAGGCTGAACACTAATATTCTAATACATATTAATGTATTAGATTCTAATGTAACAGGGATGTCTATCATTAGTTAGCAGAGAACTAAAATGGCAAAAAAATGCTATTTTATTGCTTTAAAATATAAAAGACAACAAAATGGCAATGATACTTTTGCTAGTATAGTGTTTTCTGAAATACCAACACCCCTATACAAGAACGGAATGTTCTTGTACTCATGCTAGCATTGCCTCTTTGAAGATAACTACATTCAGTATATTTCTGATCCTACAGGTGTCACAATAAAATATACTAGGAAATGAGAAAAACCTTTATAAATGCATTTCTGCAAAAATGAACTCAGAATCGACTTTATTTATAGATCACACCCTTTTTTTTTTTGCTAAAAATGCATAGTCATTACATATACAGTAGTCAGCATCCAAAAGTGTACAAAGAGTAGATTTTCAAACCCTCCCAACAGAACCCCACAAAATTCACACTTATTGTTCATTGCATGCACAGCCCCTTAAACATGATACCTCCTACTAAAGCGTGCTTGAACCTCTAGCAGACAGAATTGACTTGCTATAAACTGTTTTCTCTGTACTATTAACCCCCAGCTACAACCACAAATCCTAAGGCATTCCCATGAAACAGCAAAGCCCTACTTCAGAATCCTCCATGTTCTGAGTATAGCCCAGGAAGCAATTGCCCTGAAAGCAGAAATCTGCTGGTGGTGTTTCCTTACAGGCAACTTTGAGCAAAAGCCTGCTTCCTTTGTCTTGGTCAATAATTTATTACTGAATTCAGTGGAATGAAGCAGCATCTGTCTAAGCAAGATGTGAAAATAATTAAACTTTATTCCACACCCAGCTCCAAGACACTAAGTGTCTTGAATGGAGGTCTGTGTCTTTCAGTGCATGTGACACTATCATCTCACATCTCATCTGAGGAGAAGAGAGTAAAGTTTCAACTGTAACTTGGGTGTTGGTTATATAGACCTGACTCAGAGGAGTCTAGCAGAAGCTATGAATACACTTAGACATTGGGAGAATTTCTAAAGGTACAGGCCTTGACTAACAAACCACTCAAATCCTTTGATATCTTCATTTTTTTTTCCCCTCAGCTACTGCTGCCAGTTAAAAAAGCTCTAAAAACATGGTCCACTTCTCAGTGGAAGGGCTTTTTATCTCAGCTCTTCCAGTTGATGGGCAGAGTGGGTTAGTAGGATGATTATTCAGGGCTCCTTGACAGAGTACATATATGTGGTCAAAAGATCCAAGTTCAGATTTCACTCAACCATAGGATTAACTCCATGTTGTTGGTTTTGCAGAACAGGAGGGAAAAAGAGAAAGTTGTTTGATCAACATAATTCTATACTCTCAAATGATTACATTTTTTTTTCTTAAAAACTTCATTAATTTCAGGTCCTTTTACTCTAGTAAAAAGCAGTTTGATGTAGTTCAGAATTCCCAATGGCAACTGAGACATAGTCTTACAGACACTGCTGGGAAATCCTGCTCCATTGTTTCATAGTAACTGGAATACAGTCCAGGAGGCCTCGTGGGTATTACAGTGCTCCTCAGTAGAAGTTACCAGTGAGAATTTCTGAAGAAAAGCATATCTAAGTCATGTGTGTTTTCTCTTTACTCCTGACCCTCAAGCATTTAGTCAGCCTGTGTAATACTGCCTGGGTCTTGACTGCCCCCCACTTGAAGCCAGTGGAAATTTTGCCATCAGCTCCACAAGACACAGGATGTGAACATCCCAGAGTATGGCAATGACAAGGCTTTGTGCCAGGAGTTCACAACCTGGAAATGTTCATGTTCCTCTCCCTATGAGATGAGGAAAAATATAACATTCTCTCTGCTGGAGTTCAGTAATATTTCTTCTTAGCACCTGGGAGGGTCTTTGCATTTTTAAGTGCTTTACAAACATTTGCTAGTCTTCAGAGCAACCCTGCGAGGTAGGTAAGGTATATTCTCCCCATCTTACAGATGTGGAAACTGAGACACAAAGGGTCAAATTCAACCCTGGTACAATTCCAGTGTTTCACATGAATTAAAGTTCATTCAAAATGAGCACAGTTTAAACAACTTGTCCTAGATTACAGAACAGGTAGTGGCAAAGTAAGGATAAGAACCCAGGAGTGCTTGACTCCTCAGCTTGTTACTGGCCACTTGGTCATTTTTACTCTCATAGGCAATGAAAAACAGTTTAACCTGGGCAATTACTACAGGTATGACTTGCTTCTGTAAGGCATGTGGATGGTAATCAACTGAGTTTAGTGCAAAAATGCTCTATGAATGTGCTGCCTCAGAGAGTTTACTTAAACACAAAGTAAAACTTTCATACTGTCATTTTCTGTAGGTGCACTGTTGACAAAAACTTGACAAAGTAGCTGGATTCAAGAAATAAATAACAATCATAACACTTGGACAACTAAGCAGAACAATCATTTTAGCAAAAAACCCCTTCTACTTTTAGCTACATTTCTTCAAGTGCAGCATGCAGATGAAACCTTTCCCTTTGTTTCCAGACTGTAGATTCCAGTCTTGCTAATGAAGCTGCTCAGAGCTTCACAGATATCCTGGATAGTGACATTCAAATGAAAACACTGCAGAAGAAATACTGTATCACCACAGAAAACAGGGTAATGACTACAGATCAGGTATATCGATCGTACATGGAAGATGAGCTTGAAGCTCACAGGCTACTCAGAAGTGCCCAGAAGCCAGGTTTACTGAATATGTGCCAGTGTAGATTGCAGCTCCAGGCACGTGCTGAATGCCAGGGAGGTGTCTATGCCACCAACACTCTGGGAAGTGGCCCCAGCAACAGTCACTTCACCTCAGCACAGGTGTGTCAGTCTGGAGGTCAGTGCTGGCCAAACACAGAAAGACACCCAGGCATTTACAGGCCACCCCCCTCTGCTCCAGTCCCCACCTTGGCTCCCATCCCCGTACAGATTCTACTACAAAAGGCCTGAAAAGCCTTTTTGGTTTTAAACATGAGCTGTGAAATCCAGTGTAGGCCTTATGGCAGGTTATAAAAACATTATGACAGGTGTTTCTGCAAGCAAGTTAGTTTTCTAGGATTTCCTTTTGCATCTAGTCTGCAGGTTAGACCTCTTGTCTGAGCTCTGGACATGCTTACACATGTTCTTCAGTGCTGTGCTTTCACATCAGAAAGTTATCCTGCACCCTTGCAAGTCACACAAATGCTGACTCACTTCTACATGAGCAAATTTAAGCACTATAATTATAGATATCTTGTTCCAATTTTAATCTTTTTATCTCAGATTTTTTCTGTCCATTGGATACAGCAAAAGGAACAATTACCTACATACATGCCCTTCACTGAATAGACACAGACACTCAGGTAACATTTCCCTAGATATTCTCCACACTTACTGTACCTTTTTAATTCGTAGTCACATTATTTAAACAAAAATCAGACAAACAAAAATCCATTAATTAGAACTCTTAAATTCTAATCACATCTCCCTGTAGCCGTTCACTCTGGATTCAGCAACCTGCCTACAGTGGCTCAGACAACAGTGCTTGCAACCAGTTTTTACAGATAATTCCATGAGGTGCTCAGGCCCATACACGTGCCTAAACAAATTGCCAACAGAAACTTCTGAATGAAGCAATATTCGTAATATCAGAGCCAGGTACCCAATCTTCAGTGTGACTGGGGCTCACAGGCAATTCTTGTAACAGCAGTAAGATTCCTGTAAAATTGCAGTTGGTTGCAATCCAAACTTTATACTGTAATCTGTCGTTGAGATATATATAGATGACCCTGTGTGGCCTAACTCCAAATATCAAATGTATTTTTACAAGTTAGCAACAGCCATTTTTGACATTGCCTCTTGAGATGTCCTCTACATTGTGACTGACAAGCACAAATATAATTCATTATACAATATGCTTTAAAAGCCTGGTCTTCTACATTTGGCTTTTACTCTTTGTTTCTGAGCTGCCTTCTCGTGCTGAGGTTTGCTGTCCGTGGCCTTTCTGATTTCTTTCTTAGTTTTTAATTGCTGGTTGGACGTGCTAGTGCCATCTCCCAGGCAAACCCTTTCTACATAATTAGTCTGGATGAGTCATTGGGCTCTAACTACTATGCCTCTATTATTTTAACTTGAATACAGCACATCTCAAAGATTTTTGGCCTCTTTATGCAGTTGTGGAAATTCATAGCATGACATCGTTGCAGGTCTTGATCCACTGGCTTTCTATTGTGAGTTTTCAGGGTTTTCACAATATTAAAGCACATTTCAAGGAATAACAGTATTGTGAACCAGCCTCCTCTCCCAGTGGTGCAATCATTTTCTGCTTTGTTGGCAGCTGAAGAAAGCAATGCTACATTTATGACAAAAAAGTTAGTGAAAATAGGTAAAATACTTCATGTAGTTTCCATTTTCTTTTAATGCAGGTTGGCAAATGAAAACTGAACACAGCCACTCACACAGGGCCATGCAGTTTTTTATGGCCCAAAAGCAGTAACTCAAGAGGCCACAGTTTGGGAACTGCTACTTCAGATAATTCTAGTCAATCTCCTTAAAAGACCACATTTGACCCTTCCAGAAATGACACACCAGAATTGTGCCTGGCAAAGAGTATATATTTTTGTTAGGCCATTTTCATTGTTCACTAAGAATCTAAAATATTCAAACCATTATACTTAAAATGGGTTGAGATAAAAGCTAAATTGAGTGAGAGTAATTTTCTTTTAGCTTATGCACTTCCATTGAGAAATTTTCATAAAGCTGTTACATTGGTAGAGGGCATATCAGTTATTGGGTCTGTGATGACTCTGATCCATGTTAAGGATTTGACTTAATCCCTGGCTACAGTCCTTCCTATATTCCCATAAACAAAGGGGACTTTGTCTTAAAAAAGATTAGGACTGGACTCAAAACATTGTTTTGGGATTCAGAAGCCATGTCCATGAATATGGGAAAGACCCAAGCAGAAATACACTTCTACAACAGGAGCTGAGTAAAACAGCTATTACACTATTGTGCAGTCTGACACAAGGGTTTCCTAAGGAAGTACCACCCTTCTTCTGACAATGGGTTACACAAGTAGTTTCTCACCTGAACTTTGATTCCTAAGCCCCTTGTGTAACATTATTGCACTTATTCTGGCAGACGAAAGCAAAATGCATCTGCTTAAAATCTGCACATGGTTTACAAAAATGTATCTAGAGAGTGAATTCAATCTGTACTTAGCTCTTTGTAGTGACAAGGATAATACCTGGGTTGCTCTGAAAAGATACTGCTTTGGAAAATACTCCTAATTCTTGTCTTTGAACTCTCCCCAAACTTCTGAAAGAGGACTTCAACACATCCAGCTGCAGCCACGACTAATCAGAATAGGAAAAAGTGGGGAATGACGAAAAAGTGCCAATATCCACTACTTGTAGAGCCAGATTTTAGGCGCTGAACTCAGGTTCAGCAGTACATTATTCTGCAACTAATTTTAGGATGTTAAATCTGACAGTGCTCTAATTAAAGAGCAGTAGAAACTAGTTCCATGTAGTTTTTTAAAAGATCCAGAATGAGATCTCATGCATCAGTTACTCTCTTTACATCCACAGAACTCCCACCAAGCTTGGCAGGGGTTTATAGAAAGTCTGGCATCTGACTTTGACTCTAGAGGACTGATTTGGGGGTGATTTACCCAGGAAGACAAAGGGGCCCCTTAGCAACTCCCTTAGCACAACAGATGTTCCTGACATGCTGAGGGAAGAGCCATTCCATTATGCAGTGTCCTTCTTCCTCTGCCCCCGTTCCAAACCAGCTTGACCCCTTTCTGGTTTGGTTATTTTACATATCCTTCTATTTTATTTTAGTATCCGAGTGGCTACACCAACCACTCACTGTCTATCTAATTAAAGTCTTTCCATCAACTGGTGATTCAGTAATAATTCACAGCTGTTTTTCCTCTCTCTTAAATCTATTGTTCCCTGGCTGAAAAGGCTGCAAGACCTTAGAAACTATAGATAGCTATCGATTTGTTTGCATTTAAAATCCAGTATGTGGCTGCAAAGGCCTGTTACAATATCAGAGAGGAAGATAAATGTCAGTGCATGATCTGCTAGGAAATTTCACATAGGAGTTGATTAAAAGTCTAAGAGAAATCATTGCACAAATGTCTTCAGGTGTATACATATATATACACATATATGTAGCTAGTAAATATATAGCTAGATATATAAATATATATGTATATACAGAGCTAGTTTAGACCTAATTATTAGTAAGTGGCATTCACCATTCATGCATTCTTCCTAGTTGCAGAGCTAAATTATTTCAGCTTATACTCTAAGCAGCAACATACCAGTAAGCATTTGCTTGCTTCCCCTGGTAACCTAGTAGTTTAGAGAGCACGAGCAGTTCTGCCATGGTCATTTTCTCCAGCAAGCCTCCATGAAAGGGACCTGGCTCTTCCACAGGTGTGTTCCCCCCAGGTTTCACAGCTTCTTCAGGACATGGTGGGTCTGGTCTGAGCGTCACCAGCCTGAAGATGGTCGGCCCAAGGGTCTCCAGCCCAAGGGTCACTGGCATGGTGGTCGCTGTCTCGAGGGTCGCCAGCCTGGTCAGTCCTGCTTGCAGAGGTCTGCAACGTTGAGGAACCTCCTGACGACCACGGCAAGGCAGACGGTCAGGAGCAGCATATACCCCACGGTGCCCAGGTAGGTGGGGGCAGCCAGGGGCGCCTTGAGAAACTCAGCCAGCCCGTCCTCCACGTAGTGCACCTGGTCATAGATGCTGAGGAAGGTGAAGATGTGGAAAAGCTGATGGCTATGCCCCACGATGTCGAAGAGCCCCGGCTGGATCCGCTCGGGGATTTTGCTGACGTTGAAGAAGGCGGCCACCAGCAGCCAGAAGTAGCGGCGGTAGAAGTAGACGAAGAGCGTGGGGTTGCGTGCGCGGAGGTCGAAGAGGAGGCTCTCCAGCATGATGGGGCAGGCCATGCTGAGCGGCATGGCGAAGACGAAGGTGCGCACGGCGAAGGGGTAGGCGCAGCAGGCGGCGCGGCTGCGGCAGCAGGCGGCCGTGCAGCCCACGGCCAGCGCCAGCGCCACGGGCAGCACGAGCACGCGGTAGGCCGCGATGGGCAGGCTGCAGTCCAGCTGCCAGCCCAGCCGCTGCTGCACGTAGCGGCTCATGGCGCCGGCGTCCAGCAGGCTCAGCCCTGGCAGCAGGTAGTAGGAGTAGGCCACGGTGCTGGCGAAGCCGTAGTAGCTGATGGAGGCGTAGTCCAGGTAGAAGAAGGTGGCGCGGAGGCGCGGGGAGAGGCAGCTGAAGAGGTGGGCCGTGCAGCTCATGGCGAAGGTGAGCAGCACCCCCGAGGCGTAGCACCAGAGGGGCAGCAGGGCCGGATGGTGGAAGGGCACGTCCCCGGCGCCCCGCAGCAGCAGCAGCCGCCCGAAGCGGCTGAGGAAGAGCAGCAGTGGGATGAAGTGGGTCCAGAAGTTGAGGGTCTCGTTGGTGGGCTGAAGCACCGAGGCCAGGCACTCCTGCGCCGAGCAGTGCAGCCGCCGGTAGCCCGAGAGGATGAAGCACTCCACGAAGTCCTCGGGCACCTCGTCCCACCGCAGCAAGGCGGCAGGGCGAGGCGGCGGCGGCGGCGCCGCCTCCTTCTTGTCCCCGTCGCCCGCCGGCATGCTGCTGCTGCCCCGGCCGACCCCGGGCCCGCCGCCTCGCCGCCGACCGGGCGAGGCAGAGCCGCTGCGCCCGCAGCCGCCGGCGGAGGATCCGCGGTAGCTCTGCGCCTCTCCGCCCCCGCCGCCGCCCCCGGCAGCATCACTCATTGCAGCAGGGGCAGTGGCGGCACCGCCGCGGCTCCTCCCGCCCCGCCGCCCGGCATCGCGGTAACTGGAAACCGGCGGCGCATCCAGCGCTCCCGAGGAGCGGGAAGAGACGCCCCCGCCGCCCCGGGTAGGGTTTCCCGGGGTGGGAGGCGCTGGACACCCGAGCCGCCGTTAATGATTGATGCGGCCGCAGCGGGGGGGGCGGGTCCGTGAGAGCCCCCGCAGCGAGGCCGGGCCGGAGCCGCGGCGCCCCTGCCCGGGCGCAAGGTCAGCTGGCACCGGCAGCGCTCGGAGCGGGGCCCTGCCCGCGGGGCTGCTCCAGTGTAAAAAGCACAAAGGGGCGTCGGGGCGCCCGCCCAGCCCCGAGCGCGGCTGCGCCCGCGCGTACGGCAGGAGCCGGGCGGGAGCCCCGGGGAAAAGGAGATGGTCCCGCGGGGCCCGGGCATCCCCGGCAGCGGGACGCACCGGGGAAGTGCCCCCAGACAGAGGACGGGTGGCAGCTGGGTGGCGGTCTGTCGTGTGTGCTTCGGTAAGGCCGCTGAGACCTGATTCCTTCGGTGACATTATCTCATGCAGTGAATGCAAACGTTACTTCAGGCTAAACGTTCCCGGCCAGGCTGCACGGGGTGAGCGTCACCGACACACACGGCACCCACCTTATCTGCGCGCTCCGAGCGGGGCGGCTGGGAGGGACACTCGGGAACGGCTGGCAGGAGCTGCTCCGTGTTGATCCTTAGACAAATCCTACACTTACTGTCGTTGCGGTTATGCAAGCAGCACAGTTACATAATCAGAATATAAAAATACGGGGAAAAGCGCTTGTACGGGTGTTACTGTTCCTTAAGGCATCTGAAGGAAATAGAAGGTAAGTCACTAGTGCAGGTGGTGCAGATAGGAGCCAGACTAAGGGATTGCTCTCTGCTGCTTCAAAGTGTTACCTTTTTGTTTGTTTTCAGATGGTCTTGAACATCCAATAGCTCTCAGCTGCCAAAAGTACGTTTTACATGGTGATATTAAGCTATATGCATGGTCACATGGTATAAACTGAGGTCCAGTGTAATTAGGACATTCTGTTCAAAGATTTTTATAAAAATCTTCTATTTGATAGTGAATAATGACAATCTGAAAAGATCTTCTGAACAAGGAGGCAATCAGAAATAAGTTCTTTTAACTTAGCAGAAAAAAAGTCTTAAAAGTGTGTTGCTGAAAGTGATTTTCAATGTATTTCTCATTCAAAAGTAGGGCAGACTACTGACACTGCTTATAACTTTATAAAAATTACACCGAAGACCTGCTAAGAAAATAAACACAACTGAACAGTGCTCAAAAGCCAACATGGGGAGCAAAATATTACATAAGGAGAAAAATATTAAACAAAAGACGTTTTTCAGATAGCAAGCCTAACATGCTCTGATAGCCGTGTGTTTTAGAGGAGGTGCCTGCTGGAGTGCAGGGACACAGCAAGCGGACACTCCTTGGGGAGTGACTGACGGGGCTCTGCCTGCAGGGAGCCTCCGGAGCGAGCAGGGAGGGCCCTGCTCCTCGCGGGCTCTGCAGTGTGGGATTTAGGGAGAGGAAAGGCTCTTGGGGGTTACTGAAACTGCTCAGCCTCTGCTAGAGGTCAGGCTTCTCATGAAGGGAGAAGCTCTTCACTAGAGAGGCCAGAGTGAAGAACAGACAGGCCAGATGCTGGATTGGGTGCTGCATCCCTGCAGGTGCAGGCAGTGGCTGTTTGCTAGAGAATACCTGCCCCGCTCCCACCACCTCACACACGCAGGCACTCTCAGCAGGGCTCTGGTGATCCTGTCTCCCAGTCCCCTATGGCAGTGACTCTGCCATTTGTGGTGGTCGATGCCACTGCCTGCCCTGCGGTGGAGGGCCAAAGTGACCGTGATCTTCAGCCTCTCTCATCAAGGTTAGATAAGAAGGGGTGGTTGACTGAGAGCAATCGGGTTTCAGACCTGCATTAAAGAGGCTGTTGGAAAGCCACCAGCAGCTGTTGCAACAGATGGTGTGTAAAGGACAGCATCCACTGCTGATTGGGAACTGCTGGCCTTGCAGCGACAGCAGGGCTCGTTTGACACGTTCTGCCTTTCCTGCAGCCTCCTGATGTTCCGGGATGTGGGAGGCTTTCAGCCCTCGTGCCTCAGGGATGATGGTCTGGCTGCCTGGGAGAGACACCCCCTGGCTTTATGGCCCACTGGGGCAGCCCTGGCTGGGAGGAGCAGGTGGGGTTTGCTTGTGATTCAAGACTGACAGTTCTGGTGGACACTGGACTGTCTGGGTGTTGGTGGAGGTACACGCTAATGCTTTAGCAGCCACATTTATGGAACTCGCTGCTAATGATCTAAGGTATTTTGCTTATTTCCAAGGCAGACTCCTCACAGGGAGAATGATCTCTGAGGACAGCCTGGGCTTTCATAAAGACTACTGCATACATATTACATTGAGTTGAGTATTCTCCTCCCAAGCCAGCTGTGGGATAGTGTTCAGGGAACCTTACAATTTGAAGCACTTACAACCTCAAAATAGCCTCTTATTCATATGTAGTCCATCAAGGTTAGTATTACATGACTATTATGTGGTAAGCCAGGGAGAATCAGGACATCTGGAGGTCACAGAGAGGAGTCCACGTAATGTAGTGCATGAAGAGCCTCTGCATTTCTCTAACCAGAGTTTATATTTAGAAGGGCATGGTCAGCATATACCATGGTTTCTCTTAGCATGTGTAGAATTTTCTGCAGGCTTTCTCTCCAAATAACCTTTTAGAAGACTCTTAAAACACTGATGAAAGTACTGCCTAATGAGGTAAGTAATGGAAGCTAATGTTAATCAGTGCTGGATGAAGACTTAAAGGAAAAGATGTGCTAAAATACCAAATGTGGGTTTGTTTCTACATTATACCTTTTTTATTCAATGTTGAAGTAATTTCTGAGGTGTTATTTTGTCTGAAATATCAAAAGTCCTAAAAATTATTCTAAATTACTTCAACCCTACCCATGAAATTATGCCTTTAGGTTAGGAAAAAAAAAAGCAGCTAAATGCATGTTTAGTACTCAAACATACTCAGCACAGTAGGGAAGAGGTTGTACCTAGCCCTCCTATTACACATAGCTTTTTTGAATAAATAAAGAAACTAATTTAAAAAAACCCACTTAAAAAGAGAGAAGGTCCTAATGTGAATATACAGTGATGGTATTTGAAAGATTTAAGATATTTTTAAGATAAGCCTTTAGCCTCACCCAATTCAAATCACGCTGGCATATACCAGTTTTAGTAGCACTTGTTTGACTTAATCCTCTACCATACAATTCCACCTGTATAATATCTTTTTTCTTTTTATATCTTCACTTCTAAGACAGATTTTTATGATTTCTTTCTCAGTAAGAAGTTTTATCTGAGTAAAAACATTTACCCTCTTTGTTTTCACTGTATTTTTCTCCTGCACTGAAATCTTTTTAGTAACTCTGTTGTGACATCTTCCATGGAACCCCAGTGAACAAGAGAGAGGGTAGAATTTGGCTGTATTTAAAAAGAGTAGCTATTAAAGAAAGGGAAGCTTTAGCCTCATCTAACTTGCTTGCTGTACCTCATGGTTGCAGTTTCTCTGGAAGAACATCTGAAGAGATACACAGACATATAAAAATGGTCCTTTTGTTTTTTTATCCTTTCTTGAATGTGTATCAATCTCTTGCAAATAATGGCTTGATGGGTAACTTTTTACTGCAGTGATTACACTGTAATAATTGAGTAGACACTGTGCTTTAATACTGAAGTGATTAACTTGCCTTTGGAGATTCTACTCCACTATATTTTTAAGACTGGATAAACAGGAAACCTTGCGTCACTTTCTCCTTCTTGAGTAACTAATTAGGGTCAATTATACTTTATAAAGCTAATACCTTGATAGATAAAGAAAAGTGGGAGTGATACATATATCTTAAAGCCTTACCTGGAAGAGAGAAAAGGTAGATATTGTAAAAGGGAATAACAGTAAGCAACACCATCATGGTTACACAGCAATGTTCATTTTAATGTCTGTGATCAGGAGCTTCTAATTTTCTGTCCTCTTTCCTTGAAGATGAATATCTTTGGGTTTGTATCCTTTATGCTTTAAAAACCAGCAATGAAACCCATCTAAAAACACTAAACACTGCAAACTGGGTAAAATACTTCACATTTTAAGAAAATTTCTCTGACAGTTTGGTTGTTGTCTTTTTTAAGTTCCTGGTTTTGAAAGATTTGAGGTAAAAATTATCTTTTTCTTGACAGCAGCAAATCTGAACATAAGTATTGCTGTGAAATTAGTTTCACTGTGATGAAGAATAACATATTGGGTGGGTGCATATTTCATATTTCCATGGTCAAACTTCACCACTGTCCCAGATTCCAAGGGCTCATGGTAAGAGCAAATTACAACTTGTCCTTTGCAAGGGTTGCAGGACTGAACCCTCACAAAGTGCGCAACTAAGAAATTGTTTTGTTTGTATGTGCTGAGTGGGAGTGTTTTGCAGAGCACAAATTGCTACTTGCTGTTAGTAACCTGACAGAAGGGACTCCCAGTATGGCAAAGGAATGACTGGCATTGGAGTTTCCATGCTTTCAAACAGCTGGATCTGTGCACATCTGGATTCTAGCCGCGAAGACTAATTCTCTCTGACAAGAAGCTCCAGGAGAACTTCAGAAATTAAGCCTTCATTTGATACTTGCACTAATACCTGCAAACTACAACGCAAATGACTGACCCTTCTCGGCCAGACAGTGCAAGTCAGATGTTGCCCCTGTGCCTGGTTTGCGTAATGTGCCTCACCACTTGAGCAATCCCAGGGAGAGAAGGAACCCAGGTGCCCTGATAAGATGTGTCCCAGGAGAGAGCAGTGCGGTCCTGGAAGGGAAAGCAGCTGCTGAATGGCCGGAGTAGAGCAGGACTCACAGCTGAGGGAAGGTAAAGCGCCAGCACTGAGAGAGGGAGTAACGCAGAGATGCCTCCTGCCGGGGGACAGAGAGCAGACAGAGCAGTGGCAGCAAGTTCAGACTGCTGGCAACCTGAGAGGCAAATTGCCCTCTGCCGGATAGCCCGTCTGGCTCTTTTTTGTTATTCCGGTGGTCCCTGCTAAAGCATCTCCATTGAGCTCAGGCTCTGCGTGCTCCGGCTGCGAGCGCTGCCCGCCTCTCCCCGGGGCTCGCAGAGCTCCCTGGCAACCCGCGAGTGCACGGGGGAGTCGCAGCTGCCTGTTTTGAGAACCCTCGCTGCTGGTTTTCGGTCTCTGGGCTGGGAGGAGGTGGAGGGCGGAATAAGGGAAGAACTGGAAGGCTGCTGCCTAAGCACTGGGGAACACACACACAGCCGGTGGCTTTGGTGATCCGTGAGCCACTCTGTGAAACTACACAGGAAAGTGTGAAACTACAGAATTACAAACCTGTACACCCAGCAGCTACACTTCTGTCCTACTCATAATCTGCCTGCCCCATGTCCTCAAACGTGCTTCCTTTGCCACAGGGTAGGGAACTTCCACAGGAACTTCCCTGGATCCTTCCTCTCCCATTCCTCACACCCACATTTGCTAAAGAATTGCAGCAATTCTGTGTCCTGGCCTGGAAGTGAGAACAGTGGAGAGCTTTCATCTGAAAGTTGGGAAAAAAGCAGCCAGAAAGACAAGAGTAACACACTGCAGCATGTGGTTTACTTAATGTAGCTTAGTGTTAATTATTTATGATAATTCATGATTTTCCCAAGTATATTGCCTAATGACACTTGTCATTGTAGCAACAGTTAATAAACAATTCCCAGATCTGCAGGCAACCAGACCTACTGCATTATAATGAAAAATGCCTACAATTTACTTTTAAATATTGTTGTTATTATCATTAGCCTACTCTTCCCTGCATTAATTCTCCCGGGACTCCTGCATCTTACTGCATCCTTTCCTTCCCAGTCTCCTTCCTGCCCTTGCTCTCCCATTAAGCCCAAAACAGTGACATGTGTTCTCATTCACTAACTGTACATGACTGCTACTGTACTATTGCAATGTGTTATAAATAGCACAGATTGAGGAGTGCAGCTCATTCTGAAAAATTATCTTTAGAGATGACCTTTGAAACTCTAACTATATCTTTCCTGTTTTTCACAGCATGCCCTGGGTTGTGATGCTCTTAATTTGGTGCAGTTTATTAATTACAAAAGAGCGTAGAGGCTAAGCACTAAGCAGAGGATTTGAACAATGAGGTGGATAATTAAAATGGATTAATGAGGTGGATAAAATAAAGGGATTGAGGCCAAATGGAGAACAAATTTTCTAAACATTATTGGCCCCAAAACTCTATCATCAAAGGGCATGTTCCTCTTTCCAGCTAGATGTCTTGCTTTTTTTATTCAGAAGTGTCACTTATCTTTCATTCCAGGTTTATTAAAATGGTCCCAGGAGAGTTGAGCATTATCTAGTGGTTTCTCCTGTGGCCCTAAATGCCCTTTCTAGCCATTACAAGTTTCCCAGCTGGTTTTCTTTCGACTCATTGCTGCACCTGTTTGCACTACTATGTTAAAAACCACCTCAAAAGCAGGTCACAGATGATACTAATCCTGTGTCTCTGCAAGCCAGTGAAATGGTTCTCAAGTAAACAGGGAGAAAGCTGGGGGAAGAGAGGGGCTTGGCTTGAATTCTGAAGCAGTAAATCCTGTCTAATCCATCCGTAATGCTCCTTGACCAACGCCATCCCTTCATGTGGAAGGACTCCTCTATGGGAAAGTTTGGGGCTCAAAATATCTTAAAAAGACTGGTGGAATTGTGCCTGTCAATGCGTGGGCTTTATTTCCCCCTCCTTCCTTCCAAGTCTCAGTGATCCACCTCAAATTTATCCAGGAGCGTGCCAGCCGCGGGAGCAGCAGGCGCTTGTCGCTGGAGCTGCTGAGGTGTGTCGGATACGCGTCTCCTCTCTGCAGCCTCGGCTGCCGCGCCGTTACCGGGACAGTCCGCGCTGTGCAGCTCCAACAGCCGGAGAAACGCGTGTTGCTGCGTGCCTTTTCTGCCTGCTCGCCTTTGCCTCGTACCTAAGGAATGGTGGGGATCGTTATTTTTTATTTTGCCATTTTTTGTGTAACTTCGGGCGGAGTCACGTTACGTGGCGCGGGCCGCCTCAGGCGGGCGCGCGGCGCGGGCCGTGCCTGCCCCCTGGCGGCGCCTGCGCGTCCCGCCGGGCCCGCAGCCCGCCGTGCGCTGCTCAGGGCAAGGAAAGCCTGCGGCTTCTTCCTTCTGCCCGCCCTGCTCTTCTTGCACATTGACCCGCGTCCTCCGCCCTTGAGGGACGCTTCCCCGCCGTTCTCCTGCTCTTCGTGAGCGCTCGCTGCCGCGCCGCTGTGCCGTCCCCGCCCTGACCGGCCTGCTCAGTGCTGGTGACACGCGGTGACAGCTGCCATGGAAGCGCTCGCAGCTGAGCTGTCACCCTGACAGCTGCGGGCAGAGCAGCAGCTCTCACCAGACCGTGTCCCTGCACAGCTGGACGCACATCTGGAGCCGGTGAGGTTTCCTGAGAGTTTTGCCCTCCTCTATAAATTTCTCCCTCCTCAGTGCTCGGTCACAGGGCAGTGGGTGTCGACAGGTGGTGGATTAAAGCTTTCATTAATTTCTGTATATCTTTATGTCTTTTCCTTAAGTATTATCTCAGCCCCTGCATATTCCACTCTGAAAATCCAAGAAAGCACGGGGATTCAAGACTCATGATAAATGGGATCGCTGGTTATAATCACCAGCTAAACAGCATTCAATAAATTTGCAATTGTGGTGTGATACCAAACCCAGCAGTGAAGGATTTGCTGCGTTAGCCTTTTCAGCATTCAAGGGCTCTTCTCAATGAGATGTAACACGTCAGGTTGTTCCAAACGGTGTCCGTTCCATTTCACACTGACCCGTGTGCAGGGCGAGCCGGGGCTGGGAGCCATCGGCGGCTCGGCCATCGGCTTCGCGCCCTCCGCTCGCGGGCTCGGTGGCATCGGCGCTCGCTTGGCCGCCGCCAGGGCTGGGCGAGGGGAGAGGCAAGATGGCGGACAAGGCGCCCGGCGGCTCGCAGAAACCCGCCGGGAAGGTGAGGCCGCCGCGCCCCGGGGCACGGCCCGCGCCCGCTCCGTGCGGTTCGGGAGGCACGGCCCGTGGGCCGCTCCGTTGCGCTCGGGGAGCACGGCCCGCGGCCCGCTGCCGCGGCGGCGGGGCCCGGTAGCGGCGGGGCGGCGAGGCGCGGGCGGCGCGGCCTGCTCTGCTCCTGCTCTGAGCCCGGGGTGACCGCGGGCCCCGGGATGGGGGGTGGAGGCGTGAAGAGGGCTCGGGGTCCCGGGCCTCTTGCGGGGCACCCCCGCTTCCCGTGACCGCCCCGGGCGCGTCTCTGTCCCCGTGGCGTCCCCGTGCCCTGGCGGAGGAAGACGCGGGGCCCGGCGGAGGCGCTGTGCCGGCCCGCGCGTCCCCGGGTTAGGGTGCCCTGGCCCCAGCCGTGCCCACCGACGGGTTTCAGGTCATTGCCCGCCCCCACATGGGCTGAAGCTCGTGCAGGGCTAGTTTACAACTCGTGGGTGTGAAGGAAAACGACGAATTGAGATGGAGTGGGTTCTTTTGAAGTGCGATGAAATGAGAAGTTTCGTGGAATTGCCGTGGCGTTCCCCGCGCTTTTCACGGTACCCGCTCTACTTCCTGTAGTTCCTGGCGGGTGGATTTCCAGCCCGGGAGCACAGGTAGTGCTGCAGTTCTGGAAAACCTGGCCCAGAGCTGTGCTCCGAAACCAGCGGGTGCTCACAGCCCAGAGCTGCCTGCGCTCGCAGCTCCTGCTGGGCGGGTGGAGGGCAGGATGTTTTGGGGTTGCACTGACGGCTGATGGTTTGAGGATGTCTCCCTTTCATTCACTTTCGTTTCAGGTCTTAGGTCAGAACTATATAAATTCTCCAGGTTTTGGTGTGTGAGTGTGTAAATCATTCGAAGAGGAAGCCGTGTTATGGCTCAGGAATTTCCAGTGATATAAATGAATAATTTTTTTCATCTTTTTATTAAGCAAAACCAGGATTATTAAATTTTTTCCTTTATTTTGCTGTTAGGCAACTGTAGTAATTAATGCAGTTGGTAATTAAGTGTAGTTACTTAAAATCTTTGCACGTTTACTAGTTGTTACTAGAATCGAAGAGTCGTATTTTTGTTTTCCTTTTATGATCTGTTACAAATATTGCCAGGAAATGGGGTTTTTTTTTATCTTGCTTTTGGTTTGGAATGGCAAATAAGAGCTGGGCAGAAAATTTGAGTAGTAGAATAGGTCCTAATTTGTGAGCAGTGGCTTTCAGGGAATAGGACATTTTGGGATTTCAAGTATAATTAGAAATAGAATACTTAATTATTGATTAATGCCGCTGATAGCATGGTACAGAAAACCAGTCCAGGTGTGATTCCTTTCTTTTTGCAGTTACATTATAAGCTATTTTTGTTACATCATTTGCTATTTATGTACTGACGATACTCTTTTTTCAGTACACGGTAATAATTAATTCATAGGAATTGTTTTCTGTCCTGGATGTCAGTTCTGCAGAGGTGTGTTCAGACAGTTAACTCTTCCATCCCAGGACAGTCAGTAGGACACCTAGGGAATATATGTAAGGTCAGACGTGTGTTCATCTGTCAGGGCCTGCTGAGGAGGTCCTGTACCTCCTTTGCCACCTCTGTGCCCTTCCCCCACATCCCTCAGTTTCCCGATCCTCCACACATCCATGCCGTGTCCCACTAGTGTTTTCCCCATGCTTTGCATTCTAGATCGTGCTTATTTCTTCTTGTCAATATTATTTTATATGCCCAAGAAATTAGGGATAGTACATGGCTGGATCCATGAGAATGTTTTTGTTGAAGAGTGAAATAAAATAAGACGTGCCTATCTCTTGGGATTTATTTCCAAAGAAGCAAATCTTGAGGGGCTGAATAGTGTATGGCCCCTTGAGAACCTTTGTTTTGTTATTCCATCAATGCTTGTGATGTGTTTATACATCGAGATAGTTTTCAGATGTCTGTACAAAGAAATGGTAGTGAAATTAGTAACATTCTTTTTGTTTTAATTAGTTTATTCACACAAGAAATAAAATATATATTTTTAGTTGAGCCTATATGAAAATGCTTATGGTTTAACAATTGAGCAAATAACCACTTTGCTCAATTTATTGAAGTAATTACTTATCAGACATTTTGATTATTTTTTATCATTTTAGGATTCACTTATGTAATTTAAACGGAAGTTGTAGGCTTCTTTTGGTGCATTGGATTTGCAAGTGATATTTGTTTTGCAAATACAATTTTTTCCTATCTCACAGACTCCATAGGATATGTTTCAGTGGCAAATCCAAGGTGTGCCCTTTCTGGCTGCTTGATACCTGCTGGGAAGACACAGTGACCTTTTATTTTCTGTGCTCTGCAAGGAACTGTGACCCAGTGCCTGAAATAAAATAACTTTTCCCCTTCCGAATGGTTGGTGTTTGTTCTTCAGTCTAAAGAGTCCGAGTACTGAATCTGACCCAGTTATTTTGATTATATTTTTATATATATGTATATATATAAATATATATATATTTATAGTGCAGAGTCACATCTTTTCAGCCAGGCATTATCTGTTTGGTTCACTGTTTGAAAAGCATTGCTGGAGGTGGTACAGGTTCAGGGAGCCCCCAGTGCCTGCATTGCTGTGGTGGCAGCTGCTTTGTGTGATACTGGCAGCTGCCAAATAACTTTGAGAGTCTCCCATGTGAAATGTGTTGCAAAAACATTAGCTATTCCTTTGGCACTTTGAGATTAGAATAGCAAGATTCATTCTTGAAATTTGGAGAAATACAAGTAGAAAAGAAAGATAATTAAAGAGGAGAAAGTAGGGATTGCCAGAGACTACACAGGACATTGGTGTAGGACACGATTCTGAAATGACAGATACAGGTGCTCAGTAATTATCTTCATGTAATGAAATTTTACCTGCTCAGTGCCTCTTCCATTTTGTTACTGTATGCTCTGAGCATAGTGACTGTCTGGCATGGCTGCTGCTCTTACAGACTGCTGTTCAAATTGGGTACCATATGCAAAAGAAATACTTCACTTGGACCGAGCTGTACTTTTCCCTTTTTGATCCCCAAAGCTGTACCTGTTATCTGAGGTTAAGGTTCTAGTGGAATACCCTTCTCTACAAATACTTCCAGAGAAAGCCACTGTCCATTTACTGTTGTGTCTGCAAGTTATGACTACTCAGATGGGGACTAACACCAATCTGCAGGATTCCAGTAACTGTAAAGACTGAATACATTACCCATAACATAATCTGCAGGTGTTTTCAAACCCTTACTTTCTAGAGAGAAAGGAAGAATAAAAAGGATAAGGCAAGCTGGAAACCTTCTTTTGCTGGATGACGTGTTCCCATTTGTTTTTCCTTGCTGCCAGTGCTGACACAAACCAGTCCTAGCCTTAGCTGCTTCCTCCTTACCACACATTGTCCTCTTTGGTTGATTTGGCATGATTTGGGCAGCGGGGTGAGTTGGGAAATGGTTTGGCTGAACCTGCCCATCTCTCCCTTTCGTGGGTTATCAGCTAGACCAGGAACAGTGCTGTAGTTCAGCGTGGCCAGTATGGGGGCAGGATCAATGGCAGGTGGTGAAATAGGGCAGGAGTGGCTTGCATCAGAGTTTCTTTTAAATATTTCACCCTGAAGCTATTGATTCTTTCAAGGATAGGACTTTCATTTATGTTTTAAGTTGTAGCCATTACAGTTGTAAAAATACCATTCAGCATTTAGAAGACCACAGATTGTCTCCTGGATTCTGTTGGCAGCTTTTGTTGCTCTTTGTTGTTTCACTAAATGACATTAGTGTTAATTTTAAAAAGGAAAAAAAATGTGTACAGCGTATTTTAAATACTTGTGAAATAACACAATCATACCAGTTTTACCAAGAGATTTTTAAGTCTGGAGAAAATGAAGAGCTGGATTTGTGGCCATGTGAACTGTGGGCAGGAAGGAAGAATTTAAAAAGCTGTTCTCTTCTCTGTTTTCCTTGGAAGCTTCCATGAAGCTGGAAGAAAATGTAAAGATCAGAATCTCAGAGATGACTCTGCTTTGGCATTTTCATGGAAGTTTGTCATAAATCTCATTTGTAGGATCCTTTGAAGTTTTTGATTTTTCTCCTGGGGGTTGAGTGAAGTTGGCTGGACTCAGTAGCGAAGCTTTGGGTGACCTGACCTCCAGGCTGGGGTCTGACAGGGCTGTATTTTACTGCAGGAGCAATGCAGGCTGCTGAAATGGCACTTCAGCTGTGCTCTCAGATGCTTTGAAAATGTGCAGTGTGAAAATGATGGAAAAAGTGATGGAGCTGCAAAATAGTCTAGTTGAGGAATGAAAAAAAGATAGTTTCCATGCAGAGATGCAGTGAATTGGGGGTAAGAATGCATTTGTCAGTTGTTTATGCTGGCAGTGACTGAAAGTTGGATTCACTGCATTTTGTCTGTCGGCATTTTGAGCACGAGGGAGCTGTCCTCACATCACATCACGTGTAGGGCAGAGCTTTGTGTGTCTTTCTTTCAGAAGTTAAATTCAGTTGAGCTACTTGACATGATGAGAACAGAAAAAATAACCCTGCTCCAGATTTCAGCACAGGTGGGCAACATCTAAAATGTTTCCCTCTCTTAGAAAGGCACCAATTCCGCTGAGTCAGTGCAGCTGGTCTGACTCTTAAGGAGACAAAATGGCCCCTTTTGTCAAGGCAGTGCAGATGGATGCAAAGTGCAGTGCTGTGAGAAATTGTAATTTTTTAAAATAACTGCTACTTAGAAACTGGCCCATGGCAGTGTGTAATTTTGTCAAGAGCCTTTTCATCTTGTGCTTTGTCAGAACAGTTGCTTGGTTGATCAGGAGCAGTATCAAAGGTAGAACTAAACTTAGACATAGGAAAGAGAAGACCTTAAAAATAAGAATTTTTGAAGGAGGAAGATAATATACCTCTCCAAAGTTGCTAGTTATTGTGGGGTACAGTGGGTCTGAAAGCTAAAACGGCTTTTAGAGGTTTTCTGAGTATACCTTATGAGAAATTCTGCTGCTCAGCTCGTGTTCAGTGGCTCCACATTGCTGGTGGGTTGGGGAGTGCCACTGTGCTCCCACAGAATCTCTGTGTGCTACCTACCACACACTGCAGCTTTCCTGAGCAGTATCACCTGCTTGCTGCTGGAGAAGAAGATTTATTGTCTTATTTTTTTTTTTATGTTCTTCCTGAGGATAATCTGTCATTGTACTGAGCATTCCCACTGCTTGTTACTCTGTGTAATGCCTTGTTTTTGTCCTCCCTGTAAGCAGCTTCAGCACCACCCCTGTTGGGAGGTGTCACTATCTAAAACTTCCATAAATGAAACAGATGTAGAGAATCAGGAAGTGGCCATTCCCTTCTGCTGTTGCCAGACAAGCTCCTTTCGTGGAGCAGTGCGCTGAGGCAGCCCTGTATCACTCCGCTTGGAGGCTGGTGCTCTTAACTGCGGTCTCAAACTGTTTTTGGAAGGCTGGAGCTGGAGCTGCTGTGCTGGGTGCTGCAGGGTGGCAGCTGGCAGCAGGAAGAATGCTGTTTCCATGCTCTGGAATTCTTTTGCTCAGTGTATGTCTTTTAGCTGTGGGATGTTGGGCTACACATTCATAAACTCTTGAGGGGAGGACAGCTTTCCTTAGGCTATGTTTGTGCAGTATGTAGACCTGTGTGTAACAGATGACTGATCTGAGTGCCACAGGCAGTTGTGGATCACAAAAAAATCCAGCACCAGGTACGCAGAAGGAGAAGTTTGCAGGAAGTGGCATTAGTAAAAGATGCTTGAGATATTTGCTTCCATGTGTATTCTAATGAACCACTAGTGCTGCATGTGAACTTGACTGGTTACTAGCTTCTGTGCAAAGATGTGCTTCTGAGTCATGTACAGTGCTGCAAGGAAGGGGATTTGGGAGGTCTTGGAGAGTAAGACATGATTTTTTTTCCCTGCCACATTTCTCTTTCTTAAAAAACCCTCCAAGTGTATTCCTAGAAGCCTTTTGCATGTGGCTTGGCAGGGCTGTATCTTTGTGTTGCTCTTTACCTTTGCTGAAGTGCTTTCAGTTGAAGACCATTTTTATTTTCTAAATTGTTTCACTGTATAACATAGGAATATACTTGTTGGAAGAGAAATGTCTGTGTCTTAGCTGATGAAAAAGCAGGATGCAAAATGAAAACAAGGAAAATAGTAACTTATCTTCTAGAGTAACATTTGATGCTTGTTGGTTTTAAAACACTAGAAATGAGCATCATATATTACTATTTCTGGTATAAACTCCTGGTAATAAGGAGAAATGCTAATGGTCTGTAACTAATGAACAGATTTCAGCTAATGGAAATGTGTTATTTTGAATTAAATTTCAATTAAGATATGAATTGTGCATCAGGCAATAATATCTTACTAGTAGATGTTATGTCAAGTTTTCTGGAATTCAGGCATTACGTAATTTAAAAGTGTGTTCTCCATCACTTAAGCTTCTTTAAAACCTGATTTTGCATATATGCTAATTTAGCTGTTAAAGTTCAGTTAGGGTTTAAAGTAACAATGTCAATTAGTACCTAGTCACAAATCGAGGTTTTTAAGGTGGCCAGGTTCCACCTATACACAATAGAGTAAAAGCAGTTTTGGAAATTATTTTATAGGAAGCCAAATGTAATCAAGCAGTTTATGTAATCTTTTACAGCCTTTAAGACAACTCCTGAAGATGCAATGTAACTAACTTACTTTTATTCCCAGTGGTGTCGTTAATGATGTGTTTATAAAATCCAGCTGTGGAAATTCAGATTTTTTTCATGGTCTATCTTTAGGTCTGTCCCTTATTTGCCTTATATTGACATTGTTTCTGAGGTGACCTAGGTCAGATATATTATTAAAATACATTATATGTATCTTTGGTTTTGTGTCTTTGGATGTTGAAATTGAAATGAAAATCACATTGCAAGAAAAAGCCCCAGACGTTCTGTTTCTTTTGAGTGCCTCACCGCCTCATCATTCTCTCCTCAGGTCAGAGGGCCAGATGCAGTACATACCACTGGGTCTGCTGATTCACATGTAAGTCCAAAACACTTCAACAAACAAAAAAACCCCAAAAAATTCCAGCCAAACACACAAACTCAAAATAGGCCTGTTTTTGAAGAAAACCACTTGCTAGAGGCAGAGTCTGGTGCATTGGGTATGTAACCTGTAGGTGTTTGCAAATGAACCATTGATTTCATGTTTAAAAATACTCCTTGAAACTTTCAAAACAAGCACCAGTGTAGGAGCTGTGCTGCATGGTACTGCATCCATAATAGGTACTGGAACAGAAAGCAGCTGCAGGGACTCTGTATGGGTTTGCCTCTTATACTGAGGAATGCTTGAGAATATGAGGTGATCAGTCCTAGGAATCGTGGATATTGAAGTGCCTTTTCATATACAATTGGCTGCTCAAAGCTGAGACAGTGTGGCCCTAATTCCATCCTTTGTTTTTCTTTCTAATAGAATATGGTAAAGGAAAAGGCAGGAGGCAAAACCTGGTCCTGCTGGCCACCCCACCCCTTATTCTCCCAGTGATGAGACCTTTGCCTGGTTCTGTGCTTGGTGTGTTGCATGAAGACCTACCTGCTTCTAAGCTAAAATGAAAATAGGCAGCAAGAGCCAAACTGGGAGTTAATACCAGACAATTCATTCTGTGGTTTGGATTTTCTTCAAGATTTCAAATTGATTTTGTACATGCAAAAGTCAATTACCAGCTGTTAAATTGCTTGTAAGACAGCATTATTCGAGTTGCGATAGCAGAAACTTTTCATAAAGAAGTAGCTTCTTTATTGATTTCTTTTACTTGCTACAATTTGGATAATTACACTTAAATCTCTTCTGAGTATTTTGTACTGATGGAACTGGAACTTGAGTGCTTTGTGCCACCTTACAGTCAATGCAGTATTTTGTTTAAACAGAAGTTTACTCATACAGAGATTTGATTACACAGCTGCAAGTTTCTCTTCGCTTCATCATTTGCTTTTCCCTTTTCACAGTATTTTGAAGGAGGAAGACTTTCAAGTTCTGTCAAGTTCTATTGTTAGGAATTCTGTGAAACTGTGTCTGGTTAATGATAATGTTATAATTGCCCACTGGAATCTAACTAGCAGGCTTAAATTAGTTCAGTCTTCTTAACTTTATATTGCTCCTGGCTCTTGGAAGTTGTTTTTTTTCCCCCTGAGACCCTTTTTAAACTCAGCAGATCTTAGTGCCGGAACTCTTATCTTGCAGCTGCTTCCCTTATGTCACTGGCACAAATATTCATGTGGCTGATCTGCAGGTATCCTGTGACATTACTGTGAGAGATTATTTTCTGATGACAGGATAAGCCTGGGGTAGGAGTGTGGTATTTGTTCTGCCTGTTCAGTCTGCCTGTGCTGTAGCTGTGTGCTCATGTTTTGCCAAGGTTGTAAATTGTTAGTCATCCTGAAATAGAAGCTGTTTTTCAGACAACTGGAAGACTGAATTTTATTAAATTTAAAATCAGACAGATGAATTAAAAGCTCCTGATAAACCTGTCACAGCAGCTCACGTTGACAAACATGGTGTCATAAACCAGATAACTTCACAGACAACACCGTATAAATTTGTCACTGATAGCTTTACTTTCAGTCACGAAGAGGTAACGCTTTCAAAGAGGTACAAACATACTGTTACATGGAGCACTTCCTTCAACAGGGTTTTGGAAAGACATTAGAAACAATCTAGGAGCTGAATTTGGGGATTTTTGTTTCATTTCACTGATAGCTGAAAACCTCTAGAATGCATTTTGTTGTTCTGGCAAAGCTATTAATATTTACCTTGAAGTACAGCTGAATTTTAGCATCCATTTGGTTGTTCCATTACCTTGCATAAACATTATTCTGGCCAAAATAGTCAGCAAAGTTTTTTTGAGGGGTGGGGGAAGGAAGGGGAAAGAACTGTAGTGTAAAGTATGTATTTCTGAAGGTTTAGAAACTGCAGCACTGTAATAAATGTCCAGGCTCTTACAGCATCGGATTTCATCTGTGTTTGAATGGTGTGTTAAAGGCATTCTCATTAAACCAAGGATGATTTGCTTTAAAAAAGCCACACAGATTTAATTTTTTTTTTAGTTTATTAGATAATGACAACTTTAGAGATAAGTACAGAAAGGCTTTTCTTTGTTTTATTTGAGTTACTGGTCTAGACCAAGGTCAAAAGTAACATTATTTTAAATGTGTTGTAAACAGTTTAATGTCTGGTTTTTTACTCCCTTTGCAGCCTCTAATGGAAAGTAAACTTAAAGCATTCAGTATTGGCAAAATGAGTGCTGCCAAACGGACTCTGAGCAAGAAAGAGCAAGAAGAATTAAAAAAGAAGGTAATGGTATACAGTGAAAATTTTATTTTGTATGCAGAGCTCAAATGAGTTTGCTTTTAGATTGCAACCAGCTTTTAAATCAAATATCTTAATTTTGATAATTGTACCTCTCTAAGAGTGAAAGTGAATTGTATTTTACATGTATAGTGTATTTTTGGCATCCATGGCATTACAATACAGAGAGCTTACTCCTTCCTTCTCTGTGAGAAACCAAGTTCTCTGGCTTCCTGAAATAGGGAGTTACAGTAATCCATTGATGTGTTGCTCAGGATGGAGACAGCCATCACCTTAGGTAATTTTCTGTTCTTCCCTTGCTCTGTTGAATTGGATTTCAGTCATTGCAAAGACTACCTGTCGTTTTTGAAATTGTTTCAGTACGCATCCTTGTTAGATTGTAAAACATTTTTTTGTCTAATGACTGTATTGGAAACTAATACAAACCTTAAAATTTCATACTGCATTTTAGATTACTCAGGAGTGTCCAGATTTTAGGAAATACGTATCTGGTAGTTGGTTATGTGGAAGTTTTGAAAATTTTGGGGTTTGAACTTCGGACACACAATTCATACTGTATTCCAGTGGCTTATCTCCTGCTGGGTTGTTGGAAATACTGGCCTAAATATCATGGTAGTGCTAAATTTAGTGCCTCAGCTTACTCCATTGAATTAACTTGTTCTCTGGGAGATGCAGAAAGGTGGTCCTGTTGTTTGTTGGTCTCCTTCAGCCACGTGGGTTGGTTGTAAAGGCTGAGGTGCAGTGGGCACTGATCTCTCCTGCTGAGGCCAGCAGAGCTCCAGGCTCATAAGCCTTTGATTCTGGCTTTTCTGTTTGGCACCTTTTGAATGTTAAATTGCTGTGTAAACTCCTGGAAAGGAACATATTGGAGCACATGGCCTCGCTGGCTTTGCATGTGATGTGCTGTGTTCTGCACACATTTCTCAGAAATTTGAATTGTCTAAAATTAAAACTCCTGTGATGCAGTTTGTAGCTTGAACTCTAGAAGATAAAAAGGAATGTCACATAGCTAATTTAAGAGTATCTAGTGAAGGTTGTTCTGTGATGATAGTAAATAGATTAACATTTGCTATGTAGGAGGATGAGAAGGCTGCTGCAGAAATTTATGAAGAGTTCCTTGCTGCCTTTGAAGGAGGTGATGGTAATAAAGTGAAAACATTTGTAAGAGGAGGAATCGTTAATGCATCTAAAGGTATAATTAATCTTTTTTTGGAGGTGGTGGGTCATTTGGCTTTGAGTGAAGATGAAGATTGGCTTTGAATTACATTTTAAAATTATTATGTTATATTAAAAGCAGAAAAGAAAACTTAATGCTAAAATCTACCTTATGCTTTGACTGAGGTAGGCAGTGGTGGGATTTGTGTTTTAATCATAAGAAGAAAAAATGCTTTGGTTTAGACTGCCTAATCTGTGTTCCTTTTCTTCATTTTAAAAGATGTTAAATTATGTGAAATTCGTATTTTCAGCTTTTTAAAAATAAAATAATGTATTGAATGACTAGGATTAAAGAACAGCACTCTTTATAATGAACAGTGTTGGGCAGCATTACTCAATAAAATTTTCTTTCAACTTTCCTTTCATTTCAGAGGAGCATGAAACAGATGAAAAACGGGGTAAAATCTATAAACCTTCATCACGGTTCTCAGATCAAAAAAATCAACCAAGTCAGCCATCTAATGAGAAACCTCCATCCCTCCTAATGATAGAAACCAAAAAACCTGTAAGTTTCTCACTTGACTCTTAACTCCATCCTGATGTATTGAGGTGTTTAGCAGAAGGGCCGTGTGCTCTTGCAGAGCAGCTCTGTCTGCACGTGTCACGTACTGGGAGAAGGTGATGGTGGGAGTTGCCTGAGCCCGTAGCTGATACGAAGGTGATGAAATGCAGAGGCCCAGGAGCCCTGTATGTGGCACAATTCACCTGGGGCTGCACTGCCCTTTAACTGTGGGGCTGCTAGTGTGCACAAACTTCTCATGGATATGGATTTAGTGACTGTTGTAAAATAACAGCTTCTTCAGTCCTGAGAAATTCTGGGTTTAGAAGCAATTCTCAATTCCTATTACTACCATCTGGTTTTGATTTTTTTTAACCTTAAACCAAAAAAATAAGTTGACCTTAGTGTTGGTCCAGGTTTTTCTTGAGTTTGTTTGTTTGTTTTGTTTTGGGTTTTTTTGGGGGGTGTAGTTTCAGAAGTCCATTTAGAAGTCCCTCTTTGAGTTCCAGAACTTACACAGTTCTGAAGCTGAACATCTTGCTTTATTTAATTTATTTTGTCTTCTGCATGGTTTGATGGAGATTTTTTTCATTTTGTTTTGTTATGGGTTTGTATTTTTTAACCAAGGTTCATCATAAAAACTAATGAAAATATTAGAAATATGAACAAGCAGTCTTCAAGTCAAGTGATAATTGCATATGATTACTGTTACTGCTGTGTATGTGTAATGAATGTCTTGGATGTCTTAAAAGTCCTTTAATAGAGCTTACTACAATTTTAAAGCTTAAGTGAAACACGCATGATGCTGCCTGTTAGGGTGGGAAATGAATGTAATGTGATAATTGTGGGCAGTTCCATCCTAACCTCCCTCCAGCTTTAAACAAATGTCAGTGTTAGACCAGTGGGGTACTTCTGGATGGCAGTTTTGATTTTCATTGTATGTAAAGCTCTACAGATACAGAAATGAATTGTAGCATTTTTTTATTTTTCTGAGCTCTGTTCTGTCATATGCAAGTGTTTGTACTGTAAGACTATTACTGCTTTTCAAATTTTTTCATAAATACTTGTGAAGTAATGCAGTTTACTCACTTGCCCTGTCCAATGGTGATTGAAGATAATGAGGTAAAAATGATTTTATTTATTTGGCAGACCCTCCCCAAAAACAAAAACAAACAAACAACTTTGCCTGGGGTGAGTAGGAAGTCCAGTTTTTCCAAAGCTGTAGTGTGTAACACAAATATTTTGTATGTCTGCCTATTGGAAACGTTTTCATTTAAATTTGATTATATAAAAACAATGTTGTTGAAAATAGTATTTCACATGAGTTAGTTAAGGAACATATATTACTGTTGAAAAAAAAAAAGTAGTATTGCAGTATCCATATTCTTTGTCATTCAAGATTTTTTTTCCTGAGGATCTTGAGCTATTTAAAGTAACTGTTTTTTCAGACTGTATTTACATCAAAAGGAAGGAAGAGAAGGAAATTATTTTCAAGTAGAATGTTTGTGGATAAAATAATTGAATATATATATGTAAAATAATTTACATATATATGTACACACATCTGTCAAATTCATTAGAGCATGATGGTTTGCTAGGGGTGTAGTCAGCATCCTAGTTTCCAAATGGAACCAAGTGACAAAATACCTCACAGTTATTTTAAATGTGTGTGTAGTAGAGAGTGTTTGATCACGTGCTGCATTGTGAGAATGCGAAGTAACAAAGTTCATTTTCAACTTTCCTTAATGTTTTATTTTCTAGCTTTGTGTTTGATAGCGCTCAGTCTGAATGTTTCAAGTCTCTTTGGTTGTTGTTTTGGTTTTTTTTCATTGTTGTTTTTTTCCTCCTGTAGTTACTTGGTTTGAAAGCTGTGGGTAAAATATGCATGGAAATTATCTGAAGTTTTGTTATATGATTATTGCTTCTGTTCATTTTGTCTTCTGAAATGTTGTTTTATATATCTTTTATTTTAGCCTTTGAAGAAGGGAGAGAAGGAAAAGAAAAAGAGTAATTTGGAACTTTTTAAAGAAGAATTAAAGCAGTAAGTTTGCTAGTTTTTACTGTAAACAAACAAAATCCTAGGTTTTGCCTTGTTCTGCAGGCAGTATTTAAGATCATTTTTGCTAAGTTGTTTCCCAAAGAAGGTTTTTATTTTTTTCTCTCTCAAATGCTTGTGAAATGGTATGACTAATTACCTTAAAATAACTTAGGCTTAATTACTGCCATTTCTAATGGGCTTGGCCTTGGCCGTGTTTGGGTCCCTCTTGGAGCTGGCTGATGTTGGCTTCATCAGACATGGGAGAAGCTTCTGGCAGCTTCTCACAGAGGCCAGCCCTGTAGCCCCCCACTACCAAAAGCTGCCCAGTAAACCCAGTACAGGGCTGTAACAGAGAGACTGGTGACAGTATGAAATGTCTGTCACTCTAGAAGAGCGAGCTTTGTCAGTGTTTCTAAACTATATCCAGAGGAACTTGTAGAAAGAGGTTGAACTTTTGTGTAATGCAGCAATAAGTGTTGTAATTCAAGTCTAGAGACTTCAACTTATATAGTATTAAAAGCAAGCTGGATAATACTTGAAAAAGCAGATTGTTTCACTTCCAAATGTGTTGTGATACAACAGAGCAGTACATCTGTTGAGTGCAGCTGAGTGCCATATATTTATCCTGATGCTAGAGGTGGAAAACAAACGAATCTCTATGCATTAGAAAGCAGCAGGTCCAACATTCTAAATCCACACGTGGCTTTTGTGAGGAGTGCCTGAGCCTCACTGCTGTGTGTTCCTTAGTTAGTCAGTCAGTTGAACTGACAGCCATATTCCTGGGATTCAGTGTCTTCATATCAGGATTTTAGGGCAGACTGCAGGGAACCAAAAGGTTACTTGTGAGTGCTGTCCTCAGAGTTAGAAACTGAGATGAAATCCAGTTTATTTTGGAAATAGTCACGTGGATGTGCCTGTGAGTAAAGCTTAGAGAAGCTAGAAGGATAAATAGGCACTGAGGAGTTGTGTGCATCTTGAAAAGTCACCTGAGTGGTGTGCGGATCTCTGGCAGTTGCATGTGGAATTGGAGTCACTTTTTCAGAGCACAATTCTTCCAATTTTGTTTGAGAATGAAATACCCTGACAGTATGAATGAGGAGGCATGCAGCTGGAATAATTCTGGTAGATACGCTCCAGCTGATGAAACAGAAGTTCAGACATATTGGCAATTTGGAAGTTCCAACCAACTCATTGTTTCATACTAAAAATTCTCATAATTGCAAAGTTAAATCAAAATCTTAGAATAAAAACTTCAGAATGGTTTTAAGTTGTTGCTGACTTTAAACTTGCTTTGTAGAATCCAAGAGGAGCGTGATGAAAGGCACAAAACAAAAGGTAGATTGAGTCGTTTTGAACCACCCCAGTCTGATTCAGATGGGCAGCGGCGTTCAAGTAAGTAGATGTTATTTTTTATGTTAGTCTGGGCTACAAGATTTGTAGACTAAATTGTACGTATTTTTCTTCTCTATATTCAGTGGATGCGCCTTCCAGAAGAAACAGATCGTCTGGTGGTAATACAGATTCTTTTCTTACTCAATTTAATGTTGTCATTTAAATGCATAGCAGGGATTATGACTTTTTTTGGGTTTTTGTTCCTTTATTTTAGTACTCGATGATTATGCACCAGGGTCACATGATGTTGGAGATCCAAGCACAACAAATTTGTATCTGGGAAACATCAATCCTCAGGTAAGTTTAGAGCCAAGGAGTGCAGTGTTGGCATGTTTGGGCCCAGATGAATTATTTTGCAATATTCATTGGAATAAATGCTCTGTACATAATGCTGAAAAGCTAAGGTTTAGACTACCAATTTCTAGCTCAGTTAAAATTCTTATTCCATTGATAGCCCTAAGCAAGGTGGATCATATCTTAAAAATTTGAGTGTGCTCATTTAAAAGTGCAGTTTTTTAGATTCTTGTTTCTGCAGTAGATTGCATTGGGGGGCTATCAGTGAAGTGGTGTTTTTCAAGAAACTAAAAAAATTTAAATTTCGACATTTGGACAATAATACGAACAACTGTCACAGAAATACAGTGGCAGAATGTTAATTTTTACCTTTTTTCCATGTAGATGAACGAAGAGATGTTATGTCAAGAATTTGGCCGCTTTGGACCATTAGCAAGTGTTAAAATCATGTGGCCAAGAACTGATGAAGAAAGAGCAAGAGAAAGAAATTGTGGCTTTGTTGCCTTTATGAACAGGAGAGATGCTGAAAGAGCATTGAAGAATTTAAATGGTAAACAGATTCCTCTGTTCAGGGCTGTAATTATCTTTGCAGACTGTAAGCGCATTTTCAGGTTGTTTTATCAGACAAGTGAGATGTATTCTGTAGCTCCAGTAGATAGATACCAGGCTGGCAGTGATTTTAGTTTACACTTGACTGTTCTACTGGCAACTGAATGTTGTCAAACAGTAGTAATTGTGTACTGTAGTGTCCTGAAGACAGACATTGGGGGAAGACTAATAAAACATTTTGTGTAATAGGCCTTCATTTCCCTGTGTTTCAATCTGATAGATGTAATAACAGTAATCAATGTAAGCAAAAGGTAAATGGTGGCAAGCAAACTTAAAGGTTGCACTTAACAAGGAGAAATCTCAAGTGATGCAGAACCAATTTCTAACATCATGGTAATGGAGGTTTTTTCCTTTCCCTTTTTCAGGCAAGATGATTATGTCGTTTGAAATGAAGCTGGGCTGGGGCAAAGCTGTACCTATCCCACCACATCCAATCTACATTCCGCCTTCCATGATGGAGCACACGCTGCCTCCGCCCCCGTCAGGACTGCCTTTCAATGCCCAGCCTAGGGAGAGATTGAAGAATCCTAATGCTCCAATGTTACCACCACCAAAAAACAAGGAAGATTTTGAGAAGGTAACTTACAGTACCCTGGGCCGTATCTCATTGTTAAATACTACATCTGTGACAGTATTTCAGTGGTTCATAGATTTGCATTGTTCAGGCTGACTTTGGCAGCCCTTAGTCTGCAAATTCTCTGGCTCCCTGCTGTAGCCCAAGGGAACCTACTTAATTCCTGAAGTTCTGTTTCATGTCTCTGTTAGGGTACAGTATATTGGCTCTTGGTTAATTTAGTGCTGCTTAAAATCTGGCTATCATTTTCCCCCTCCAGGCTCCCTGGATTTTTTTCTCCTACGTCCCCCCCTTTTCTTGGCTGCCAAATTGCAGTATCTAAATTGTTTTCCTTATAGAAAAATCCTACATTTTAATTTGGGTAGCATTATTTTTACCCTAGAAGAGTTGATGTATTTTGTGTAGAAGGTAATTAATCTGGACATTGAGTAAGTATTTTATGCTACTTATGGAGTCAGTTTTCAAACTTTTCTTTTTGTGGCATATTAGCTGATAAAAGGGTAAGTATCTTGAAATCACAAACCAACTTGATTTGTAAGAATTTATTGATTCTTTGAATGACACTTAAATGTCAGGGCTGTTTTAGTAAGACTTGGGAATAAAGTAATACCAAAATGATCCAAGTCAAATAGTTTAGAATCTTTTCATAAACTTAAGAACTCCTTTCTTATATATTCAGCATAGTTCCTTTTCAGTGCCTCAATGTACATTCTGACAGGAATGTTCTGATACTTTGCAATTAGTGAACCTTCATGGTTCACTGACACAACCATTTGAATTTTGTGTAATTGCTTAGTTATAACTTCACAGCAGTGATTGCCTGCAAAGTTTGTGATAGATGTGTAGTATTTTCATTGCATTATGTATATTTTTGCTTGTTACTTGTTAACAATACTCACATATTCTATGTTTATTATCTGATGTGACTTCATATACAGACTCTGTCGCAAGCCATAGTCAAAGTGGTTATCCCAACAGAAAGGTACATGTTTTTCTTTATTATTACTGATCTAAATATAGAAAATTTCCCCTTCGGAATTTTAAAGAAAAATGGTGATGTTGTGGAAAAGGTAATGGCTTGACTGAGCAATGGTTATTTTATGACATTTAAAAGAAATGTGTGTGGTTTACAGTCTAACTATTCTTATTTGTCTTATTAACTCTTTTTTTTAAGTGAGGGTAGACTTAAGTAACTATCTTTTGCATTTAATTTGAGCACTAGAAATAGATGCAGGGTAGTTTTCTGAGTGAATACTGGGATGAAATATTGTCTTACAGATGCAGCATAACTCCTGACATAAACCTCTGTGTACTGGGATGCAGTTGTGGGTGGTGTTTTTGTTGGGGTTTTTTTTGTTGTTGTTCTTGTTGGGGTTTTTTGGGTTTTTTTTTTTTGACTAGTACATTTTTTAACCAGTTCAGTTGAAAATCACTTTTGATTTTCTGCTAATTTTTTAAATGCAGCAGTTAATAATTTTTGTCACTTCAAAATTTTGTATTATTGCAAGGCTATTTTTCCATATTGGTCCCCATCACTGCTCCTACCTTCACGCTAGTGTAGGTGTACTCTTGCTCAGTTAAGCTAAAGCCTTTTCCCAAACATAGGAACACAACACTGTTTTAAAAGTAAAGAAGCACAAAAGATTACCAAATTCTCTTTGACATTGGCCTTGGTGAGCAACACCAGCTGAACTGTCTGCGGCAGCGGGGGACCAGGAAAACATCATGGGATGGATTGGGAAAGTATACAGTTTTTGACCAGACATTGGTACGATCGGCTCCAATAAATGTGGTTTTATTATAACTGAAAAACCTTTTTTTTGTTGGCCCACTTAAGCTAAATGACATTTTAAAATAATGCACTATTGGTTTTTTACTACACTGTCCTAATTGTCACAAAGTCCCTTTTTTCTTTTTTTCTTGTGGGGGGAGGGGGCAGAAGGAAATTTATTAAGCTGGTTAAAGTGCATTAACAAACTTGTCAGTACATGCTCCAATGTACTGTATTTTTGATGGAATTTTAGGACAGTACAATTTTTGTTGGGTAGAGACTTGAATAATTTGGGCGACCAGGAGGAGTCTTAATTTGAGAAACATTGAGTAGTAAAACAAGTACTTGTAAAACTGTACAGTGCTCACAGAGTAGCTGTCAGAGAAAAAAATTATTTTTCTATGTCCATTTTATTTACTGTAGCATTGTAAAAGCCTGTATGAACTCATGTTAAATGAATTGTATTTGAAAACACTTCTAATGGTTCCTGATGATTTGACAACTGCTAAGACCATTCATTACTCAGTGCATCCCATCACGCAAAAATTTTGACTTTCTCCAGTGGGATAATACATCTAATTATTCTCCTTTAAAAATATTCAATACCATTTTTAACATCTCTTACTTCTTGGTGAACAGCAAACCTTGAGTATGTATAATCAATTGTTTTTTCTGAGAAATTCACTTCTAAGTAGTCACATTACATACCAAAATGCCTGTAGTTATGGGATGAGCTGAATCTATTTTCATACATTGGAGGTCTTCACAAAGCAGATGTTCTTGTTCAAGCATAAGCTGCTCTTACACAACTTGATTTTACTTGATGAAAGAAAAATTAGATGAAAACCAATGATGATTTGCAGGAAGCCAGAAGTGATCACACTGGATTTGCCTTAAAATAAACAAATGCTGTAATAGCGCAGAGGCTTGAAAGCTAATTAGAGATTTCTTCTTGCTGATGTTTTCAAATACAGTTCATATAACAAGAAGAGTCTGGGTGTTTAGACTTTCAGAACACTGCTGTAAATAAAATGGCTACAAAATTGTTGAAACCATGTCCTCTTTGCAATGTTTTTGGGATTATAATAAGCAGACAGGAGAATTGAACTGGTAGCTGTTTGATTTTTTTTTTTTTTTGCGTAATACTTGAGATGAATGTAGATTCAGTGCTAGATGGTTTAAAAGAACACTTGCAGGTGGCAGGGATGGGTTTCTATTACTAAGTTTTTAAGTTGATTTTTTAAAATCTAGTGCATTATATCTGTGGCAAAACTTGGAATACTCATGGTAGAAAATAGTCACCTCATTGCTAAGAAGTAATAGAAAATTCTCCAACTTTACAATGTAGCAATTACGGAATTTCAGTCATTAAAAAAGTGCTATACGGAAATCTAATTAATTACATGTAAAGAACCGATATCCATTTGTTTCATCTAAGAAAACAAATAAAAAATGTAAAAATCTGTATTTTTTTTTTGGCTTGCATCACATTCAAAGGACACGTGCTGTGAAGCTTTTGCTCTATGTAGGTAATCTATTTTAAAAATTCAGGACCCTGTTTCCATAAAACCCCAAAGGGGTGGAAACTGGCTATCACTGTTCTTGATAAAGCTTTTCTGACTGACTCCTGTTAGCATCCGTAGGAGCAACTCTGCATTGAAAAGTGTGCACTTGACATCCACTTTTTGCCTGTCTCAGGATGTAGTGCTGAATGAAGTGATACAGATTTTTATTTTTTTAATTGTGTTTTAGTTCTCTTGGGAGTATGAGGGAGGGAACATGGGATGGTATGACACCAGAGGATGGACAGTTTTGTTCTATGCCAATAGTTAAGTCTTGACCAAAAAGAGATGGTCTAAATTTAATAGATACAGTGCCCTGTGCAGCATCAAGAAGGCTATTTGCTTTTCCTTTCATACTTGAATAGTTTGAAAGCTGAATTGCAGATTCTGTTGAATATTCAGAAGTGTCTTTTATTTTGAGCAAAATATTCAGCCACTTGTTCCCCTGTAGAACTTCAGCTAACACTTCAGTCTTATTCTAGACAATGTAGGTGAGGGCTTAGTTTTTGATAGCCGATTGTATTTTGGCTTTCAGGTGCCCATATTTGTGTATCAGGCTTCTGCTAAGCAAGACATGGTTGTAGGCTAAGCCATGGAAATTCAGGAAGGAGGTCTCTTAAATTCTTATTCCACCACTGCTAGGCATGGTTTGATTTTTAGAATGCCCGTGTCTGTGATGCAAAGCTATAATATGTTCCATGTTGCCTTATCTTTTATGCATATTTCTTAACAATACAGCAAAATAATCTCCTGCACAGTTGTAGTATCTTAGGTGGAGTGTAGTTTTATATAGTGTTAGGTCTGAATCAATTTTTCTTTAACTGTGTTGTTGTTGTAGGAATTTGCTCGCTTTGATACATCGAATGATAGAGTTTGTGGTTCGGGAAGGGCCCATGTTCGAAGCCATGATCATGAACCGAGAAATCAACAACCCAATGTTCAGGTGCTTATTACATTGCTTCACTTGCAAATAACACCAGCTCTTTGCACTCTTGTTAATATTTTGCATTCTTGAAATAATAATAGGGCTGGCTTTTGCTGTATATATCTTTATGTGCAGGTGTAAACTTTACTAATTGCACCTATGGCTGTACTATGCTTTTTTAAGGAGGAACACACTTTTATTCCAGTTGTTACTTATGTGTACATATAAATAAATAAAATGGTACACATACCAGACTGTTTACTGGTGGAAAACTTCAGGTCATTCAGTATTTGATGAGTCACCTCACTGTGCAGCAGCAAGCTCCTGCATCACTTGTGCTGAGGATGCAGTTGCTCCTCTAGTGGCTCTTTGCACTGCTTTGCTTTGAGGTTGCACAGTTGTTCTTTCTGACCATGTTTGTTCTGCTCTTGAGTTCTGAGCAGTGCTGTGCCTTTGGGGAGCTCTGTGCAGATTGCACGAGTGTGTGGAGCAGTTGCACGTGTTCTGCCTGGCTGTGAGCTTACATGATTTTAGCTCATTGTGTTCACTCTGCAGCTGAGGTGGGATTCTGAACAGGGTTTGGTTGGGTTTTTTTAATTGCTTCCTTTAAATTTGTGTCATTTCAAGATTTGTAATATGCTTTGTGTCTTTCCTTTGGTCTTTTGTTTAGGTTTCTATTTGAAAACCAGACTCCAGCCCATGTGTATTATAGATGGAAGCTTTATTCAATTCTTCAGGCAAGTAGAATTTTAGTGACAACTCACAGCTTCAAGCATAGGGAAGTAAAATAACACCAAAGTAAAAACACTTCTGGTTTAATTTTTGTAGGGGGATGCTCCAACCAAGTGGAGGACAGAAGATTTCCGTATGTTCAAAAATGGATCCTTCTGGAGGCCACCACCATTGAATCCATACTTGCATGGGATGTCAGAAGAGCAAGAAACAGAAGCGTTTGTGGAGGAACCGAACAAGAAGGGTGCACTTAAGGAAGAGTATGTACCATGATTGATGGTGCTGCCTTGCTGGCTGCTCTGCCTGCCTTGGCCCCTTGTGTTTCTGTAGCTCTAATGTGTCATCCCGTGAATTGTCACACTTGTCACTGTGTTGTGTACGCATCCCAGGAAGCGTCTCTTCACCTCAGTGCTGCTGATCGTACTTGTTGCTAAATACATTCTTGATTTGGTTACATTTGTCACCACTGAGCCCTTCATTCCTTACTAACCTTACTAACCCTTAATTTGAAAGGGCTTAGGCAGTTGAGAGTTTCCCCCCATTTTCTGCTGCAGCCTGTAGCTGAAGATATGTAGCATCTTTCTCAACATTGTTATGACCTCACCAACTAAACTGTTGCTGTAATCTTAAACTTTCTGATGCTGTTCATCAGAAACTAAAATTGGGAGCAGTTGTTAATAAACAGGAAGAGAGAGATCATCAGAGTTCTTTGCTGTGAAGTGACAGTGTACTGGGGATGGCTGTGGTAGTGGAAATAGAGACCTGCTTTTCCTATTTTTGCTGCTGTTGTTACAAATGTGTTACTAACATGTGGAGTTTTTTTGCTTGTTTTATTCTCATCATAGTTATCACACCAGTCATGCTTCTGTACACTTTAACACACTGTTATACCTTATTGTGCAAAGGCTCAAAAAGAGATTCTTTGAAAAATGTTCTCTGCATATGGAGGTCAGGGAGAATGTGAAGTAATTGTTTATTTACTAGCTTTTTGAATCTAGTGTTTCTTATTCTGTAGTAGAAATGACTTGCATGCTTTAGATTTATCCATTTGGTTTAGGCCTAAACTAAATCCAGAAAGATAATTACTTTATTAGAGATACTGATTTGCTTAATTAGGTAGTTCTCAGCTGTTTTTCCTTGATTTCTGTATGTAATCAAAATTTGATTGAGAATTTTTTGCACTTTATATAGTATGGACACATAAATTCATGAACCCCTGAAAGAACTCAGGCAAAAGAATATAAAAATATTGAAGATTGCTTTTCTCCTAAAGATGGAAAAACAAAAAAAAACCATTGTTAAATGGAAATTCGCAAAAGTACTTTTCATTTCATATTGAAAGTATTAAAATTCCTGGTATTTCAGACAGAGGGATAAACTAGAGGAAATTCTACGTGGATTAACACCTCGGAAGAATGACATTGGAGACGCAATGGTTTTCTGTCTAAATAATGCAGAAGCTGCTGAGGAAATTGTGGACTGCATTACAGAGTCATTGTCCATCCTCAAGACTCCTCTTCCCAAGAAGGTGTGGAAATTTTCTATAATCTTGTATTTTGGGGGAAGAGCTCACTTAGCAGCATGTCCATGTAATTTACAAGCATTATTTCATAAGTTTCAGGTAGTGTTGAGATTTTGTACTAAAACGTGGACTTGAATGTTACGTATTTTTTATTCTTTCTGAAGTTGCTTGTAAATAATATTCTACCTTATTGTGAAATTGAAAACAGTGAAATGATCTGTTCAAATGAGGCAATTGAAATGGGAGTGCCATGATTCTCCTTTGTAGTGCTGTGGTAATATGTTACAGTAGTTAGTATCCTATAGCATAACAGGGGGTAATTGCCTCTTAACATGTTTATTAATAATATAGCTGTCCTACACTTAATTCTAATTAGGTACTTCCAGGTAGTTTAAACTGTCTTGTATTCTTTCTATGAAAATGCCTTTATTTTCAGGAGAATTTAAATTGGGGTGGTCTTAATTTGGCTGCTTTTTATTGTAGATTGCAAGATTGTATCTAGTGTCAGATGTGTTATACAACTCTTCAGCTAAAGTTGCCAATGCTTCCTACTATAGGAAATTGTAAGTATATCATTTTAGGTGATTGGCAGTTAAAAACTCCTCTTTTATATTCATCTCTGTATATACATCTCTGGATAAACGTGGCTGTAGGAAATTCCAGACTTTTCTGTGCTACTGCTATTAGAGACTGATGGTATTTATATCTGTTTGCATGAAAATGTGTAAGATGTAGCATGTTGGTAATGCAAAAAATGTATGTGCCCTATACAAGGGACCACTTGCATGGAACGCCATAAAGGTGAGAATACCTCCTGTGCCTCTTGACAGAAAGAGCCTGTAGATAATATTCAAGATATGGTAGAACAGATAGTTCAAGCAAAGAAGTAAATTTTTGAAACATATTTATTAAAATGGGGCAGGGGGTGCGACTTTCCATAAACTTTGGGTAAGGTATAAGGGGATATTGCGTACTTTATTTCTAAGGTGCTGAGGAAAATTTAGGAAAAATGTCCAAGGGACAGTATCTTTGTCATATTAAATGTCTGTGTGTAGTTCCTGGAGTCACTCTAATGTTAGGGCAGCATGGTGGGAAATACTCAGCATGTTACAGAACCAGTGATTGCAATTGATGTTTCTTGTTGCAGTGTCTGTGTTGTCCTGGTTTATTTTTTGTGCATTGTGAGAAGCTCAAGGGAAGCTGGGCAGCTGTTGCTCACTGTGCTTTCATTGAGGGCCTCACTGAATAAATTAGAATACAAGTATAACTAAGAATTTTTTTAAAAATACAGATTGAATTTTGAGACAATTCTTTCATTCTATTTAAGGTTGTAAAACTCCTTTTATCGTCCTCCAATCTTTCCAGGGTGTATAAAGAGACTGCAGCAGATGTGAAGATCTCCCTTCACAGTTCTGTTGTTGTCCAAGGTGATTTAATATATAGTAATCATATTTGCTTTATAGTTCAGTTCATGGCTACTATAAGGATCAGAACCTTGTGCTTTTGAGTCCTGTGTCCCAGGTATTTTCATGAATTATGTATGTCCAGAAAACATATATTATGAAGTTTAACTAAAGAAATGTATATGTTTAATTCTAGTTTTGAAACAAAATTATGTCAGATATTCTCTGATCTCAATGCTACTTACCGTACAATACAAGGCCATTTACAGTCTGAAAATTTCAAGGTATGTATTTCATTGTTATTTACATGACATAGAAGTCACATAAATAGATGTTCCTGCACAAGAGATTGCATATTTTGATTAGTGGCTTAGACATCGAGGTCCCTATTTAGGCTTTAAAAAGAATAATTTAAAATCAAGTTTACTCTTTTGCAAGGATAACCTTGAAATTAAGGAAGGAAATGAGCCTCTGCCAGCTGTACCATTGGTGTACAGTTGTGTAGTTGAGAGGATATCTATCTAGTACTTGAACTGCAGACAAGCCTTCTAGCTTTCTTACTGGTCTTGGGCCACCTGTATTTCAGTTTCAGAAATGAACTTGTGTTAAGTGCTCAGTGTGGGCACTGGGCTTCTGGGCAGAATAGCATAAAGTTACTTCTAATTTTTTTTTTTTTTTTTTTTGTCAGGCTTTATTTTAGAGTTCTGATAAGCAGTCTGACCATGGATGCTTGAGAGTGATTTTTGAGGTCAAATGTTCTCTGCTTCTCATGTTCAACCTGTTTCCTTCTGTTTCCATGATGCCTCTGCACTTCTTTTTTCTTTTTTGATTTTCAGTCTGAAGCTTTAAATACAAAGCTTACAGAGTAGTTACTTTATCTGCATTAAGATCTTCATCCTGGTTGTCCTCCTTCTGCTCTCAGTTGCTCTAGATTGAGAATCAATTTTAGTTATCTGCTACTTTAAAATTCAGTTAAATTATATGATAAAGAGAGACAGTTTTTTAAATGTATCTGCATCTTCAGTTACATTTAGTGTGTCAAACTTGAACTGAAACACATCTTTTCAAATAAGCTTTTTAAAAAGAGAAATGATAAAATTATTTGGTTTTGAAGAGACTTTAAAGATTATCTGTTCCAACCCGCTGCATGGGCAGGGACACCTTCCACTGTCCCAGGTTGCTCAGAGCCCCATCCAGCCTGGCCTTGAACACTTTGAGGGGTGGGGAAGCCACAGCTTCCTGGACAACCTGTGCCATTGCCTCAGCAGCTTCACACTGAAGAATTTCTTGATAATAGCTAATCTAAACCAACCCTCTTCCTGCTTAAAGCCATTCCCCCCTTGACCTGTCACTACTTGCCCTTGTAAGAAATCCTCCAGCTTTCTTCTAGTCCCTTTGGGTGCTGGAAGGGGCTCTGAGGTCTCCCCAGAGCCTTCTCTTCTCCAGGCAGAACAAAATGAAAGTAGGAACACAATTTCAGTTCAATAATATGTATAAGCCAATGTTAATTTTTAGTTATTTTATTTTACAAACAGATATTTCCTCTTAGATTTGGCGCCTGCTTTGAACATTGGAGCAGAATGAAATTTACTATCAGGGTAGAACTGGCAACAGCCAAAATGGATAATGTAACAGGAATTTACAGGGAAAATGAAACTCAAGTGAGATTTCTTAAAATGTAGTTCCTATATACATATTTTTATAAAACTACTAGTCTTGCCCAGCATGGTACCATTTGTAATATACTTTAGTATGGAACTGCTTAAGAGTAGTTGTCTACAGTAGTGGTTCTCTGTGGTTTATTTCCCATCACATAAAATTTCTCAATACAAATGTTTTAGCTTTTTTTTTTCCTCTTGCTTCTAGCAACGAGTGATGACATGCTTCCGAGCATGGGAAGACTGGGCAATCTATCCAGAACCATTTCTGATCAAACTGCAGAATATTTTCTTGGGACTTGTAAATATCATGGAAGATAAAGAAACAGAGGTAAGTGACCTCAGGAGTGATGCTTCAGATGGCCAGGAAAAAATGTGTTAATATAAAATAGGGTTGGCAAGGTTTATTTTGTTCTCTCTTTTAGGGTGAATAAACCTTTCTTTCTTCCACATCCCTGCTCCTAAACAGAGGTGTTAACATATTTTTGAAAGCAAATATTGTTTATTCTGTTCTTGTGTTTCTTGCTTGTAGAATAGGTGGTGTGGTGGAGTTATATTGTGAAAATGTTTCATTGCAAAGACTAGTACAGAATGAAGGGTATTTCCTTTGTGCTGGAAATACTCTGTAATACCTGTCTCTGAATTCTGAGTGGAGTTTCAGGCACTGTAACTGTGGAAAGATGCCTTTCAGAGCTGTGGGAGGGAGGCCTGCAATATAGTTTAACTAAAGTTGATTTTTCAGAGTGGGGTGAGCAGGGTGAACACACACGTATGAGGGACAGTGCCTCTACCTAACAAGTTAGAAAGCAGCTGTGTTTATACTTTGTGTGTTCTTTGAATTGGTGTTCTTGTGAAATAGTCCCTTTTTGTCAGTTGTTCATTTTACTGGTCTTGGGGAAACTTTCATATCGAGGAAGTGTGATTTATCTGACCCTAATTTACTGATTTTGAGCTAAACCTCAACTTAATAGCTCTTCTCTTGAATATAGATATTGGAAAGCTTCCAGTACATTGTGGACAAATTCCAAGTTCTTGTCTATAATTTTGTTATAGGAAGATATTGTTGTGTTGTTTTCTCTACAATAAGCAACTATACTTGTTAGCAAAAACTGTTGAAGTGGATTTTTTGGAGGTTTTGGTATTTGTAAAAGTGCTTCTTTAGAAAGAAATTGTTTGATATTTGGAGAAGTAAAGAAAAGCAGTGTAGATTTGTACTTGAAATAATGACATATTATTTGCTTTCAGGAAGTACCAGATGATCTTGATGGTGCTCCCATTGAGGAAGAGCTTGATGGTGCTCCACTAGAAGATGTGGATGGAATTCCTATTGATGCTGCTCCTATTGATGATCTGGATGGAGTCCCAATTAAATCGCTGGATGATGATCTGGATGGAGTTCCTTGTACGAAATGTTTCTATTTCAAGTTGAATCTTCAGTCTTTGATCTTTTCTTCCTGGGTAGTTTTCAGAAATACAGCCTAGAATTGATCTGGCATGTAGCTTTGTAAAATGCTGATTAATTTCAATATGCTGTACTGACTTTAGATAGTAATTGCTTCAGAAACATAGGAGGTGTCTTCCCATGTTACAAGTCAGGATTTAATTCCCTGGTGTCTTTACTTTGCTAATACTAAGATTGTATAATCTATTTCATTATTCTGACTGTTATCTTAGTACTTTTCAGTTTCAACTTCTGAAGAGCTCTGTAAGTTATTTTTCTGTGTCTTTCTCCACCAGTGGATACAACTGAAGACTCAAAAAAGAATGAGCCTATATTTAAAGTTGCCCCTTCAAAGTGGGAAGCAGTGGATGAATCAGAACTGGAAGCTCAAGGTTAGTTCTGAAAGTATCTTTGTATCTTTTCTGTAGTAAACTGAAAGCATAATGTCACTTATGTAATGATTATTTTCTACTGATCTGTGCTGAAATTCTAATAGAATTCCTGTTATAACATAGTAGGATTTTTTTGTTGTAACTTGTTCACTGAATTTTTAACCAAAAAGGAAAATAGTGTATTCTGTTATGGTTATTCTACTTCAATAACCTATCATCCTTTAAAAGTATTTTCCAGTTTATTAAGAATAAATACTGAAAACAACAACAAAAAAATCTGGGTATATGGCTGGCAATCTTTTTAAATCTTAGTTTGAAAGATAAAACTTTACAAACTGACAAATACTTTTTTGCTTTTGAAGGGTTTACTGTAATGTGATATGCAGTATGAGTGAATAGCTGTGTGAATAGTGAATATTCTGATAATGGGATGGTTTGACTATTTCTGTGAAATAGGAAGTCTCTATTAAGTGCTAGATGCTAGTAAATTTACCACTTTGTAATTCTTATTATATGTTATATGCTACATATATATATCACTATAATTATATTACAAATACTAATTTTCTGATTAAGTGGTAGCTTTTTTTGTTGTTGAAATTATCCTACTCTCTCTTCTAGCTGTTACTACTTCTAAGTGGGAGCTTTTTGACCAACATGAAGAATCTGAGGAGGAGGAAATTCAAAAGTAAATACTCTTTCATTCTAATGAAAACATACTTGTTTTATGTATCTAAGGTTGAGTGTCTTTGGAACTCATAAGATATGAGTAGATCAAAAGTGAAATTTTGAAAGCAGGAAGATAAGAAAATGGAGAAAACTCAGGATTTTAGTGCAGCATGCTTTCAGCCCCCATGATGTTTTTCTGACATGATAAATTACATCTTTTGGTAGAGTTGTTAACTATAATCTTTGAATTTATGCTGATTTGAGAATTTAGCATCAAATAATAAGAGCTAAGGTATTACTAATAGAAGTCTTGCTATCAGGTATATATGAATGAATCCAAACCTCTGCCTTCTGCTGCTGGGACAAGCACAGTGAGTCAGTGGATGCTGATAGGCTCCATGCCAGCAGAAGTTGCTTTTGAGTTGTCTTTTACTTTGCCCTTCAGGCAGCTGAGAGCATCTGTTAGTTAATGCTATAAATACTTCCTGCATTGCATGGAGTCCTGCAGCACTCTAGTGGTCAGCCTGGGAATATAATTTTGAGTGTTTGCCATCTCTCAGGTTTATCTCCCAAGAGCAAAAGTAGTAAATACTGCTCTTCTATTAAACTTAATATCTGAAAAGCACCATTACAGCACTTTGAGGTTCTGCTGAGGGAGTGGGTTTCCTTTTGTAGCTGAGGTAGGTAAGTATTTGATGACTGTAAATTTCAGTAATTCTTCTGCAGTCTGTTTCTATGAAAAGTGTAAATTGTGTGATTAATAAAAACTAAATTTAATTAAATGAGAAGGATGTGTCTCACAGGTGGGGACTAATTTGTAGCTGCAGACTTACACAATCTAACTTAACAGATTTCAAAACCAGTAACTACCCATAGAAACTAAGTAAGAGAAATAGTACTATTCATATGTACTTAGGGATATCTATGACATCTGAGTTAATTCTGTATGTTTTCTGTAAAGTCAAGAAGAAGAAAGTGAAGATGAAGAAGACACACAGAGTTCTAAGTCAGAAGAACAGCACATGTATTCCAATCCTATTAAAGAGGAAATGCCTGAATCCAAGTCATCAGTCAAATATTCAGAAATGAGTGAAGAGAAGCGTGCCAAACTCCGAGAGATAGAGGTGAGCACGGGGTGTTTTGTGCCACCCTTCTGTACCTTTGCAGTCTCACCCTGTGTTCAGTGACAATTCAGAGTTATTTTTACTGAAGTAATTATAGTCCTGTTATATAGTGGGTTTTTGTTGTACCCTGGTGTATTTTTGTAAAGGTTCACACCCTTACCTTGCCTGGTTTTGACATTTAAAATAATGGAGGAAAAAAAGAAAAATAAAGTTAGGGCATATTGCATGTTGGGAATGTCTGTTCCCTTTCAGTGTTGTTTCACTACCACTGTAGCTTTAGATCACTTGGGTGCCCCTGCACTTTCCTCCCCTTGGCAGGTGAACTTTTGGGATTAACTTCTGGGTGTGGCTTTAGTCCTCTGCCTTTCTTGTTTTCTCTGTTTCTAGCCTTGAAGTGTCTGTATTTTATTGCATTTAGCAGTGTCTCTTTTCACTGTCTCAGCCATCAAACAAAGAAGTAGATACAGTTAACCCACTTAGTGGTGGAGTTGGATGTATTTTAATTGAAGCCCTACATGCAGTTCTTAGGGCTCCCGGGTTCTTCCCTCCTTTCTGCAAGCACAGGTGTTAGTGTAGCTGTTAAGCTCCATCAGCAGAGGTTGTTATGGCTTTGTTCTGGCTTCTGAGCCTGTGCTTGACTGAGCAGGGAACTAGACCCAGAATTTAGCATGAGCTTGGTGTAGCTGTGAAGCCTTTCTGACGTACACTGCCGTGTAAAAGCAGGTTTAAAATTTTATGTGACTTCCTGGCTTGTATTCAATATTCAAACCCAGAGGACATTGAATAGCAGAATTTTTGTAGCTTCTGTTCAGTGCACTAAAATGGTATTAAGAAGTTGCTAAATGTTTATTGCAGTTGTAGCATCTGCAAATGACAGATTGTAACCTGGGTGATGTTTCAGAGGTGGAATTGTGGCTGCCTACCTGTTCATGCTGTACTGTGCTAGTTAGCTAAAATCAGACATTAGGAAAGCTCCATAATACTCTTCTAAGATGTTCAGCCAATAATTTTTAAAATGTCACAAATGTTGTTTCTCTTACATATGCCTCCTTTTAACTATTCAGGTTTTATTTAAATTAGTAGACTTTAACTAAGCACTTAGAAATCTCTTGTGCACAACAGTTTGAAAGTTCATGATATACAGCCATATTAAGTGAAAAAATTCTGAACGTGAGAAGCTGAATGGGATTTATGTCTGACCTGACTCTTGGTGGCAGTATTTTTGTAGGAAATGCATGATGTTAGATTAATGAAAATACAAGTGAAACTAATTTTCATGTTGCTGCAATATTGATTGTAATAGTTATGGAAAGAGCTCCTTTCAGGCTAAGTATCTGTTTTACAGATGTTATCTTGGCAGTTGTGGAGACAGGTTAGGCAGTGATTTGCTTTAACTCTTGTCAGTTTTACACTGCACAAATGTTCTAAGTTCTTTCATCTATGTGTTCTGTCAGTAAAAGTTTTAGGTGGTAAATGTTTGAGTTTAAGTGCATGCTTGCATGTCATTCGTTTTGGTAAGTAAATTACCATTTTGGTTTTAGACTTTTGGAATTGCCAGGAGAAAAACTTTTTTTCTTTTGAGGACATTTCAGACACAATGTAGGAGTACTTAAAATTTTGCTCAAGTTTGTCATTGACAGGAAAGTACTCCCTGTACTACTTCAAAGCATTCACACTCATGATTTCTTCTTAGTATGTACCCAATCCCTGCCAAGCCCCACATCCATTATTAAATTTGAGGAAAGGAGCTGAGGGAAAAAACAACCAATTACCAGCTTTAACAATTGTGCCATCTAATATGGACTGTAAAAAATGTTGTGTAAAATATTTGGCAAAAAATTGGTGAAGTCTAAATCTCTTGCTACACAGTCTACACAGTGACTGCCAGGAAAGTTGAAAAACATTTTTTGTGCATTTTTTGGAAATTCATTAATAAAGCAACAATTCTTTATCTTGGCACAGTTAGTAAATTGAGCTTGTTAGCTGGAAGGAGAAAGTGAAGTAAGAAACAAACTTTGGCTTGGGCCATCAGAGGAGGCAAGTTAGTAACCTTTTGTTTGCTTCTCTCATGCCCCTGTTAATCCTTCTGAAGTCTGAATTCTTTCCAGAACTTACAGGAGCAGAGCCTTTCCTATAACACTGAACAGTGATTTCTTAACTGTTGTATTAAGTGTGGAAAGACTGGCACTTCGCTTTATAGTATAACTCAGATTTCAGAATGGTCTTTATGGTGCTTTGTGTTTCTTTCTTCCCCCCTAGGACATTAAAGAAAAGATGTATTCCTCTTTGTAAAGGGACCTAAGTGCTATGAAGTAGTAGAAAAATGGGAATTTTATTATTTAAATTGTTCATTAGGTGTCCCTTAGAGTGTAGATATATTCACAGACAAAATGAAGCAGCATATTCCTCTTTGGACCTTTCTCTAGGCTATCTTATTTCTGCCTTCACCTTGCTGCACAAGATAATCCTACTCCAAACAAAAAAGCACAGCACAGGCTTCATCTACAGCTGCAGGATCATCACAAACCCAGACATATCAGTGCTTCCAAAAGGGTTAAACAGGATTTTAGTCCTTTTTAGTACTTGGCTTTACTCACCTGCATGTTGGCCACCTGAGGGAGACCTCAAAGCAGTTTGACTGAGGTAGGAGAGCAGCGCTGTGGGGGGCTCCAGCTGAGCCTTCCTGCTGATAGCCGCAGCTGCAGGAGGGCAGGCTTGGATCCTGTAGCACCATCCTGTGGCTGTGCTCTGTCAGCACCTCCCTGCCCCTGCACAGATACTCCACACCAAACACCCCCTGCCCCCTCATGGTACTGAAAGTCCAGTTTATTTTTCTACCAAGAGCCAAAGCGATTTTCCTGGATGTCACCAAGGACTGGTGCTTACCTTCGTTGAGAAGTTCCATACAGAAGTTTCTTTTCTTTCTTTCTCTGGATTACATTGCTTAGTGTGCAGAATATTCAGCTTTTGAGTATTTGTTTGTCAGGTCACAGGAGCTATCTGTAATCAGCACTAGAACAAAATATAACCCTTTGGTTTTTGCAGCCTGTGGAGGTTTCTGTAGCTGGCTCATTTGAGGCTACAGCAAAGTGGCATAAAGATACCTTATTAAATAGCCTACTGATTGTGGCTTAATAACAACAGATAAGACGAATTGGCTTTTGCTTAACCAACAGTTTTGCTATTTATAGCAGTTGTTTCTTTGAAGGTGATGACTACACAGAAGATTCTGGTCTGTTTTAAATCTCTGACTCTGTTTTACACAAAGCCAAAAGCAAGGAATTGCTTAGTGCCAGGACACTTTGCAACCTGTGAGTGTGATGGAGCATGCCAGAGGGCTCTGTGGAGGAAGAGATATTTCGCATGTGTACGTCACTACATCTGTCATCTGTTGTTGATAATATTGTAGCTGCAGAAATTCCACTCAGACTTGCTGGAAAAATCAAGCTTTCAAAAAATATTTTGCTCTCCTTCTGGCAAAGTCTAGGACTTGTGATGGCCATTGTTGGGGCAAGACTGTTCTGAAGAAAAGCAAAACAATTTGGTCTGTTTGGATGTCTGTCCTGTCTCTAGTCAGTCTACACTGGCGTGCTTACATTATTTACCAAGCAGAAATTCCTATCTTTCATCAAGTGTGTGGTGATTAGCTTCCTAGTTCATCCTAGTATGTAGCATGCAGCTATTATATCTCACATTAGTTGTTTGAACATGGCCACTTGAGGTTCAGAGGCTGTGTAACTGTGGAGTAATCTCTTGTGGAAAAGCCTTTTTGCACTGAAGACCCTGTGCATGGTCTCAGTATAAGATTAGAAAACAACAGTTTTTGGAAGCAGATCAGTTTTAAGTGAGGGAGGCTACTGACAGCACAACCTGCTGGTATCTAAATTGAAAAAGCAGAGCTTTGGTTTGCAGCAGTCTGGTTCCCTGAGCCATGGTAGCAAAACCTTACCTGTTCCTTTGGCTTGCTTGCTTCCTGGGTGGGCTGTAATCAAGGCCTCAGCTTCTAGCTGAGGCTGAACCCTTTAATGCTCCTCAGATGGGTTCTAGGAGAGGGAGGAAGTCTCCAGGTGAGAACCAATAGGCAGGAGGGGAATGCTGTGGAGTGTTTGTCTTGAGCTCATGGGAAAGAGCTCCTCGTTAGTGAGGAATGTGATGCTGCAGTGAAGCGTTTGGTAGGGATTGCTCACAGCAACTCCAGTGATATCTGACACTTCTGCATTGCAGGCTCTGAACTGGGAACTCTGCTCTGGGAAGCTGCTCTGTCTAAGGAATTAGTATTGCAAAGTTTTGGCACAGGGATTTGAAACATTTTCCACTTTCATTTTATCATGCATAATACTGACTTTGGGGATAGTCCAGATAAAAGTTGATGTATTTATTCCTGCAAATGAACAGGCTTACCAGTTCTTGTCTGTTGTACAAGAATGGTTAAAGAATAACCAATGCAATGAGGATATTTTAGTTCATTCTCAATGCAGGTTTACAAAGTGAAATGCTTACAAAATTCATCAATTAGATGCTTAAGCAGATTTAAGCCCAAGTATTAAGGATCTTTTTCTCCTGGGAGAGTACCTTCCTTGAACAGTGTGGTTGATAGGAGTATGAGCATCCCATACTCTGCATGGAGAGATTGTGGAAAGAGTGTTCACTATGGCTAGTGTACAAGGAGGAGTGAAATGGTGAAGGGACTTACACAAGCATCTAAGTTCAAATAGTAATTCGGAGTGGTCAGATGTTTTTTTAGAGAATTCTTTGGTGGCCTTTGGAACTTCCTTATAAAACACAGTTGCAGTGGTGATGGATGAGAGCAAATAGCAAAGGCTTCCATTCATTAAGGTGTAGGATGAACTGATCTGACTAACTGCTCACCTCTGCTGGATGAAGAAACATCCTGATCCTGTGAGCTCTGACACTTGCTGATTTTTCTCTGGCCCAATGCATCTCACTAAAGGAGAGAAAATTGAACTGGGGAGGAGGGTGAGGTTCTGGTGTATGGAAGGCTCAGCCAAACACTGCAGTTGGTGCAAGGAATGGGTGGAAGGAGTGCAGGAGGGGTGGAAGAGCCTGATCTTTCTGTAGCGAGCTCTTGGTACCATCTCAGCACTTTGTAACACTTAGTTGCCTTTCCAGGGGGTGTACTCATTTCCTCTGCCCACAGCATCTTTTAAAAGGAGTCAGTTTGCATGGGTTCGAAGGGAGATACAGCAATTGTGTGGAGGAGAAATCCATCTATGGGTGGTCTGTAGAAGACCACAACTGTCTTAGGAAACCTCATGGTCCTGGCATAGCTGGAGTCTGGGGAGGTGTTGAGTGAGGTGTTACCACAGGGTAGCCTTTGCTATGTTCTCTTTTTTTATGGCACCTGCTAACGACCACCTTCAGCCCCCCACTCCACCCACAGTTTCTAGAGAAGCTACATGCAAATAATTCCTCTTGCCATTTGAAACTTCCTGCCAACAGTGGGTTCTATGCCATGCATGTCAGCATTCTTTTGCATCTATTTAGCTTATTGAATGGGTGAAGCCTGTTATTTGGATTCCTAGTTTGTCATCTCAGTTTACTTTGGGCTATAGACTTAGGCTTCCTTGTTTTCAAAATATGGTTAAACAGAGACTGTTAAAAATGTAAAGAAATACATATTATGAGGATGGAAGGTTTTTGTGGACTTTGGTTGTTTTGGGATTTTGTTTTTGTTTTGTTTTTTAAATTATAAGTGTTATTTAGTTGGGAAAACAAGGGTTTAGGGTCACATTCATGCTGTGACAGCCTAAGAGGCTTCCTGGATCAGCTAAGCCTCCTCTGTACTCCTCCTCTTTGATACTGAAGGTGCTGAGCAGCTGCAGACCTTGGAATTTATGTGATGATAGGGAATGCCATCCTGATTTTGTAGCAGAGCAGGTGGTACACAGTTTCACTGAGTATGTGGTGCCAAAAGGTATTTCTGCCTTTGAAACTTGGCTTTTAAAGTGGGGGAAGAGAAACATGCCTTTATAGAAGGTGGTATGTTACAAATGATGATGACAATTTTCCATTGGCTGAATTGTCAGAAAAAATGTTCAACTGCAGTTAGAGCAGGCTCTGTAAGTGAGGGAGGAAAGCAGAACAGCTGACAGAATTTTACTGTGGTATGAGATAACAGTGCTTTTAAAAATTTTTATTTTATTTCTTTTTCCCCCAAAGCAAGTTGTTCCCTTGTATTTGAGATTAAAATGAAAAGTGTGGTGTTGGCATAAGCTCTGTAACTGAAGGGAAAGGGCATCTTGTTCAAAATAGTGTTATCCTTGCTTGGGTTTTATATTTCTTAACATACTCGTGATTAGTGTGTTTTTGTGATACCTTTCTTTTCTGTCAGTAATTGGAAGGGCTGATTAGGTCCAGTCTGTGGAGGGAAGAAAAAACTTCTACAGTTTGATTTTGTGACTACTTCATATTAGGGAATTGAGGATCTGGAGAACAAGAATCCTTTCAGATAATCAAAATGGACACAGTTGCAAAGTATTTTCCTTTGTGTGTTTCCAGTGTGGAAGAATGAAATATTTTTAAAGAGAAAACAACTCAGTGTGTTTGCTGGAAATAAAAGCTCAAGCACTGAAAAAATCTACTCATATATAGAATGTCTGTGTTGGAACAGGTTGTGCAGGAGGGTCAGAGCATGAACATTTGGAAGAGGGCTGACAGTCTGAATTATTAGCAAGCTCTGCCCTCCTTCCCCAAAAGAGTGACACCTTCTCCTCCAAAAAAAACCTGAGTGATTGTTTGTTCAAGGACATGTCACTAGGAATAAAGAATTGACACATGATAAGAGATGTGGGTGAAGTTTCATGATGTGAATCAACTTGGAGAAGATTTTAGTTCATCTAGACCAAACAAGTAAACAAATAACCCACAAAAAAACCCCAACACATGGAGAAATTCTGACATTTGCTTAACTTTGTGACTCTTTGGGGATACTGTGGCAAATTTAGTGTCACAGTTAGCAGCACTTGGGAACTGAATTCGGTTGCTAAGCTTGTTAGCACATGAAAAAGTATTATGTTAGTAAAAATCAGTTCTTTCAAATCAGCCACTCTGTGCAAACAACCCTGAAGAGGAGGTGCATTGTTTTATGTCCTAATTATGTCAGTCATTTGATTTTAACATGCAGGATTAAATGGAAAAAAAGGCAGTTTCCAAAGGAAACTTTGAAGTAGACAAGAAGTTAAAAGAATGTATTGACACCTGCAGTAAATGATTTCATTTTGAAAGGAAAAAGGCAGATAATGACCCAGGAAATACAAGGGTACCAATGATGGAAACAGAATTTAGTAAAATAACTGAAAAAAATCCCTCTATTTTTGGTTCTCACCATGTCTGTAAACAACTGCAGGTGCCTGCAGGTGAGAGTGTGGTTTTGTTACTTAGATCAAGTTCAAATAAATTTAGTGTCCCTGTGCACAAGCTTGTATAGAAGGAATGAAGAACACGGATTGTATGTCATAGAAATTTCATTTTCAGCCACCTGCCTAACTGGATAATAATAAATCACATAATCTAATGGTCAGTATTATTTTCACAGCTTAAGGTGATGAAGTTTCAGGATGAGTTAGAGTCTGGGAAAAGACCCAAGAAGCCAGGCCAGAGTTTTCAGGAACAGGTTGAACACTATAGAGACAAGCTGCTCCAGAGGGTAAGAACTGTTCTTTATGTTTCTGATTCTGTGATAAGCTTTTTTTGAGTTTATTGAATGTAAGGTGGCCTTAAACATAACAAGGTTCTTATTAAAATACTGCTGTACTGTCAAACTGCATGTCTAAGTCCAAGTGCTTTCTGCAGAATGCACACAATCTCCTTTTTTAATCCGAATCCTGTAGTGTTTCCCCCTGTACAGCTGGGTGTCATAGTGTGTGTAGGAACCTTAGAGACCACTCCTGGACCTGCTGCATGAAGCAAACTGTTGGGTGTGGGAAAGGAAAGGGACGGCTCTCAGTTGAGGATGTTCATCAGACTTCTCATTTTGCTTTTAGTAATTGATCTGTTGTGCTAAAGGCTTCCCAAGGAAGGGAGAAAATAGTTTTAAGCAGCACTAGTAATACTATTATTATCGTTATTATAGTTATTATTTTCTATTTGACAGACAGACTTGGTGTGCTCAGGGTACATACTTTCTTTGAAAATGGTCCTGTTTATACTTCGAAATGGACTATAGTTGTTTGATAGAGTAGATGTTACTGCAGAATCTTGCTTGTATTTTTGTCTTTAGGTATCTTCTAGTTATGAGAGTATATAAATTTTTAGTTGGGATTAACGAGGATGAATGAACATGTTTAGAGTAGAAGGAGGTTTCTGGTATTCTTCCATGTTTAGTTTAGTTTCGAAAATCTATTACAGCTTTAATATTTCCCTGAAATTTGTAACATTGAAGACTGTTCATTTCCTGTTAGATACTCAGATTTTCTCACAGAGGGTGATACCCCTCATGTTTTTGTTAGTTTGTGTTCCAGTGAATGTTCGTGCTGTGTCCCAAGTAGGAGCAAAGGGCTGAAGAGCTGGGAGGGTGTGACCGTTGGTTCAGATCATGTGCTGGCTTCCATCAGTACTCACTGCTTTTATGCTGTTTGTCATTAGCTTGATTGCCTTTAAGGATTATTCACACCTTATCTGAAATCACGATGCTTCTCACAATCTAGGAAAAAGAAAAAGAGATGGAAAGAGAACGGGACAGAGACAAAAAGGACAAGGAAAAGTCTGAAACCAGGTCCAAAGATAAGAAGGAAAAAGAGGAATGTACACCAACACGAAAAGAGAGGTATGGCTCTCCTTGGACTAAAGTGGATGGGAGGAAAACCCTCACAATATCTTTTGTAGGCAGTGGCAGCCTTGAAATTACCTTGTATCACCCATCTGATTTTAAAGGAAAGCACAAAATCACCCAACAAAACAAAACTCAAAACCCATGCTTTGGCTATTAAAACATGTACCAAAATGTTAAAGGAATTGTCATTTTTACCCTGCTCCAAGTGAGGTACCACATCCCTTTGAACAGAGTTGCCCTTTGGCTCATTTATGCCCTGGGGAAGCATGGTAAAATGATTACCAGTTGCAAATGAGGTTAACTGTCTTGTAGCAGTGAATTGCCTGCAGTGCTCAGTCAGAAAACTGTGTTCTGAGGACAGACCACAAACGATAGGCGGTGGTTTCAGTGCTACTCATCTCATAGTGCAGATCCTTCTGAGCAGCTGGGTTTGGGGTAGCTCATCTTCTAATGCTTCCATAGCCTAACTCTGCCGTGCTTTTAAGTGTAGCTATGGTAAAAGGCCTTGCTTTTCAGGGAGCTGTGGCAGAATGTGTTTACACTACCAAATGACTCACAGGCCTTAATTATTTTCAAGCAGAGAAAATCTGTTGCACATGTTCAACTTGATTTTTTTTGTTTTAATAATAAAAAGCCTACAATATCTTAATTACTTACAAATCTCTGGCCTGCCATTGGCTAAAGCAAATCTCGGCAGAAAGGACCAGGCGTTCTCACTGTGCGTTTTCCCTCCCCGTGCGGTGGCTGCCGTGCGCAGGAAAAGGCGGCACAGCGCCTCCCCCAGCCCGTCCCGCAGCAGCGGCAGCCGCCGAGCCAAGTCGCCCTCGCCCAAATCGGAACGCTCCGAGCGCTCCGAGCGCTCCCACAAGGAGAGCTCCCGCTCCCGCTCCTCACACAAAGATTCTCCCAGAGATGTCAGTAAAAAAGGCAAAAGGTGAGCTGGTATCTTCTCTGTTTCAGGAAGCTGCTGGGTGCGTTTGGCCGGGATTCGGGGCAGGGCTGTTTCAGCAGAGCACATTTGATACTCAAATTCCTTCCCTCACCGTGCTCTGTAGTGCACACTCCCCATTAAAACCTTTGGGCACTGGGGTTGGAAGTGCACACGGCCTCCTGCTCTGATAGCTCCAGACTCTGCTCTGCTCTGGTGGTGTTTACCTGTTTACTGGTGATTCGAAGAAATGCTGCTTTAAACTAGAGCACCTTGCTGCTTTCTTAGCTTTTTGTTTTCAAACGATAAGTCTTCTGTGGTCCTTCTAAAATTTCTGTAGCCCTTCTATAGAACCTCTCAAATTACAGTCACCATGCAGCCTTTCACTGATGATTAGCTTCCATGAAGCTCCTCGCTCCCATAGTTTGTTTTTTAAGGGAAAAAGAATTGGATACTGCTTATGGGGCTATGTTTCCAAACTAGGTATTTCCTAACCTCCACTCTGACGCAAATATTTGTCTTTAATGTTTAACTTGAGGTGAAATTTTATTATTATGCTAATGCTGCTGTAACTTGAAACTTGACAGTTCACCTTCCACTTCTTTTAGAAGTATAGAATATCTTACTGATAGGAAATTCCTCAGTCATGCTGAGAACTCCTTTGATGGTGGTGTAAAATTGTAGCACAAAACAACAGTATTCTTGTGTTTATATAAATAAGGATTTCAAATAAAAGTAGAAAAGTAGTTGACACTTTTTTTTAGAGTTAATATGATGCTCATTCAGTTTTTATTATATTAGATCAATATATTAGGTGTGGGTTAGATGACAGTAAATATATTCAGTGTCCCTTTTTCTCTGTGGGGTTGCATCACAATCTGGATATGCTTGATGAGAATCAAAAGTATTTCACTGTAACACAATTGAACATAGTTTTCAATGTCTGTGTGGACATAGGCTGCAATTCATACAAGAGCCAAGCTGGTTGAGGGTTATGTGAAAAGCTGTGAATTCCTGATGTGGGTTTAAGGACATGGGTGTGTGTTATTTTTCACGTGGGTTCTAAGCACTGAAGTTAAATGAAAATACTCTCAAAACCTATAATGCGAAAATGGCCTTTTTCTCAAAAGCAAGATAATGTTCTGTTACTTTTGTTATTAGGGAAGAATATTTTCTACCTCATTTGGCTCAATGAATACAAATAACTTCAGGAAAAGATGCTTTTATCTATTAGTATTTGACATAAAACTTTGGTTTTTTGCAGGTCACCATCTGGGTCCAGGACACCCAAAAGATCAAGAAGATCACGATCCAGATCCCCTAAGAAGTCAGGGAAAAAATCCAGGTCTCAGTCCCGTTCTCCTCACAGATCTCACAAGAAGTCAAAGAAAAGCAAACACTGACAATGTTAATATTTTTTATGATGCTGTCACTTACTGGAAATGCGGTTTTGTTTTTGTGCCTGAACAGTCTGTTTAAAAACAAAAAAGCATTCCTGATTTTTTTTTTTTGTGAATGCACGTGTATACTCATGAGTATCGACATCTGTAGACCTGTCATTGTTTTATATTGTACAAAATATCTTCATTGTGACTATTTCCCCACAGAAACATTTTTGTGTTTAGAAGTTTCATCAGAATTGTGTGTAACTGATCTGCTGGCAGTAGTGATATTTTGTTTTTAGAATGTTGTGACATAGCAGAAATAACCCAAATGTTCCCCCCTTTTTGTAGCTTTGACAATTTGAATTAGATTTCAAATAAAATCTGAACAGAAAATGAAGATGTTGTTTTCTTGCCCCACTGATGATCCAGATCCCTAAGGGAGTGCAGAGTTTGTTTGGAAGTACTGTGTACTTCAGACAGACTGTGGTGCTGGATGGTTCAGTGCAGTGTGGCTCTGTTCTGTTCTCACTGCTTTCACTGTCCAGCTAAAGGCATCTTCTGAATCCAGTGGCTGGGGTTTCTTTCCTGCTGTGAGATTTTACTGTAAGAAGAGTTGAACAGTCTGCTACCTACCCTGATAAGCTTTACAGGTGAATTTTGGCTTCCTCTGTCTCCATTTGAATTGCAGGGAATATTTGTAACACCACAGTAATGTTTTGGTTTGTTTTTAAAAAAGGGCCTCTGCAAAGACATCCTCTGTGTAGCATATGTGATGTCTCAGTAACAAGCCACCTTTGTGGAACACTTAGTGGGGAGCACTACAGGGCAGCAAGCCTGAGGCTTTGTGATTTCTTACATACAGATACAATAATTGCAGCCTTCAGTACAGTCTTGTTTTCTAAAATTGATTTTTCCTGCAGAAGGACAGCTTTTACATTATTTTATTGAATTTATTCCTCTGTTGTGAAAATTCTTTGAGGTGGGAAAAGTTAAATTTTATTACATATTTATTAAGATTTTTCATTCAAGAGGCTGTTTAACTTCTTGATTTCATGTTAGACTTTCCCTTCTCCAAACCTGTTCTGTGTGTTAGGCATTGATGTGGCTTTAAATTGCATCACCTTACCATGCAACCTTTCTGTGGGTGGGAAAGGGGGAGGGACAACAAACTGGGAGGGTTCAGTGTTTATACGTGGAGGTGTGGGGAGATTGTAATAAAAATATAAAATCAAAAGGGATCTGGCCTCTTGTGAACTGTTTGTAAAAGCCAAAGCTGTGCTTAGCTGCAGGCACAGAGTGCTGGATGGTGGCCTGCTGTTACACTGCTGGTACATTGGTGTGTGTCCACAGGCTTCACACAGTTATTTGTAAATGTGGTGGGGAAAACCTGTTGGACATGTAAATAGCCTCACTGGCTGCACTTCCAGAAGCAGGATCTAAAAGGTCTTACAAAAAAAAAATATTTTTTTCTCTCCTGTTTTTCCTGATGAGAGACATTATTATAAGATTATGTAAATTGTTGCATATGTGAGAATTAAGTGAAGAATTCTCTCTGCTAATGAGAACCCTGAAGTGATCTGGAACATTGAAAATATGAAGAATGCATGCATACTGTAAAGACTTTCTTAGAATGAGTATTGAATAGATGCATTGATAATGAGAAAAGAATACACATTCTATCTGTTTCTAATACATTATAAAGAATCTGTTTTAGAAATATGCAGAGTTTATTTATTGGGTTTTTTCTTCCTTGTGACATAAGGTGTTTCAGGATAGATTCAGCAGAGATTTTGGTTGCTGAACTATTATAAACCAGTTTATTTTTTTCTTAAATGCCTTGTGTTCGTACCTGACACAGACCAGATGAGGCTTTCTAGAGAGAAAAGTAGGTACTAAAATCAGTTGGGGACAGGGAGAATCTTAACTGTGCAGTGGGAAGATGATCAGTTCAGATCCCATTAACTTCTTCATTACTTTTATCTTGTAGCTGTTAATGAATGGAGGAGTGGTAAATGTCAGTGTTCTGGGTCAAATGGGACTAAAGATGCTTTGCCACAGGAGTATTTTATCTGCAGAATCAATTGTATATTTCATTTAATAGCTAAAAACCCTCAGGGTAGAAAATCACTTAGCATTTCAGGTACTTTTCAATAATTAATTTTCATTTCAGCTTTTATAAAATTCTCATCAGTGATTATAGAAAGCTTAAGCCAAGTAGCAAGAGAACTAAAGGAGCACACCCATTAGGGTTTATTTTGTAACTGCTCTATTATGCAATGCCTTTTTCAGTATCTGTTCTATACCTCTTGTTCTTTGCTTTGTATCCTGGGCTCTAAAACAGCTGTTCTTACCCAGTAGTCTCTTAAGAGCAATTAAGAATCTGTATCCTTTACTGGATTGCCTGGGATTTTTTGCCCTGTAGAAAAGAGTATCTTTTGATCCTGCTTAGTCTTATTTTCCTCCTACTTTTGTACTTTTGTTTATAGCTTGGCTTTTCCACAGAGAAAAGTGGGAAGGGGGGTTCATCTGGTAACAAATATTTTGTAAAAGATGCAGAGTATTGAAGACTTAAAATTAGGCTGCTTATGAAATTCATTTTTCTTTAGGTCACGTTGCAGTGACAAGGTAGTCACAGTGTGCCATTACTATGTGACTTGTGTTTCTGCAGCCTTTTGGGGTGAAGTGCAGAATGGGTAATGTAAATAACTGATCTGGGATTCAGGAAATAGCATTCAGATGAATCCTTGTGAAATGCAGTCCTGTCCTGAGGAGGTGTGGTCCTGTGCCTCCCAGTGGTTTCTGTGGTTGTAGCCCATTGTCCTCTGCGAGCCCTCAGTGTGCCAGCGTCCAGCTCTTCCCTTTGGGAGGGCACGGAGACACGAGTGGGTACCAGGCTCCTCTCCTGCCCTGCCTTAGGGAAACCAGAGGGAAGGGTTTATGCTTCAGTGTTCAGGCTTGTCCAGAGCAGAGAAACCAAGTGTAGCTCGTACAGCCTGGCTGAGAACCCTCCTGCAGCCAGGACCAGAGTGGGGTGACCTTGGGAAGGGAATGTCCCTGGTGTGTTCCCACATCCATGCTGGACACTGCTGTTCTGATGAGCTTTGGTGAAGCCTATCCTTCACTCCCAGACATCCCCATGCTTATGGGAAGGCCTTCAAGGGACACAGCTGCAGATGCATCTGCTCTGAGCCAGTCCTGGCCCCAGGAGTGTCTCCACAAGGCTTCCTCAGGCTCAGAGCTGACTTGTGGGGCCTTTGCTGCTGCAGAAAGCTACATGGTGCCTAGAGCCTCCTTGCAACAATTAAAATCTTCCCAGTGTTACAGAAGTGTTTGTGGCTGAACTGCCTTTTTTAAACTCTGACTTCCTTTGATTTCCTTGCACAGCAGCTGCATGTATTTTTTGTAGTACTGTTTGAGGAAGAGTTGGTTTCTGAACGTCAGTGTCAGGTTATTGTTCAGACACTGTACACGTGCATGTGGTCTCCCCTCACCTCCCCTCTGCAGGTTTTGAAGTGTAAGAATCAACAACCACTTAGGAACAAGGGTAACAAATCAGTGTTTTCCAAAGTGAGCATTTAGAATCGCAACTATCACTGATGTGAGTCACCTGTCCTGGTGAAACAAGAGCAAAGAGTTCCTGTAAAGCCTTAAAACCCAGAATCTTGGGATGAGAAAAGCGAGATCAGCCACAAATTGCAAATCTGTTCTGACTCTCTCATCGCTTTAGGCAGCTTGCTTGTGGGATTTTCCTCCACAGGCATTGACAGTGCTTCAGTGGAATTAATGCTTTGAATAAGTAAAAATGCAAAGCATTGCTGTATTGCTGCAGACTAAAGGCTCAACTTGATAGTTTTTGGATAGGTAGCTTGCTGCACTTCTGTACAGCTGTGTGAGGAGTTTGGGGTGGGAGGGTTCTCAGCTATTCTCTCTACTCTGAACATTTAAGGTGGCTATTATAGAGGAGAAGACTGCAACAGTGGCATAACCTAGATGAGAATTTTAGTTATCTTCTCTTAATATCAAGCACTGCTCAGTATAATGAGATTTATCAAATTATAAACCTCATATTTTTCTGTCTGGAAAATGTGTCATTTTCTGAATAAGGCTGCTGAGGTAATTTTATTAAAACAGCTCATAGTAGTATTTTAAAATTTCTTTCTCATTGCTGCATGTGCTGTTTGTTGCAAGACTTCAGTACTTGGGTGCTACAGCTGCTGCTGGAGCTGCTGCTGCTCCTCAGTTTGTAAGCCACTCTTGTAAGAATCACAGCTAAAATGCTAATTTAATTTTGTCCAAATCTCTTTCCCCTGTAGGATACAGAAGTCTTAAATAATTGCATACTGTTTTTTCTTCCACCTGCTTCCATCTCTATGGTGTTGGTTTTCATGGGTGAGCCTGTGCCATTTGCCACTTCTGTGTCTGGTCTTCTGCTGGGATGTTCTACAGTGTAACTCTGTCATAAGCTGGAAAGTTTTCTGTTTGTGGTTATTTAAAGAGGAAATGGTAGTCTCACATGAACTTTTTGTTTTACTTGCTTTGGGATTGTATTTTATACAGAAAATTTTCCAATTGACATGGCAACAATAAAATTGTCAGTTTGCTGATATCCAGAAATGGTTTTATTTTTAACCTGGAAGAGAGCAATATTTGTGCCTGTTATGCATGAACAGTTCCTTAGCCTCACCAGCTCTTCTGCTGTTTGATGCTGTTCTGCCTGTGTTATTCAACCCTAATGGCTGCTGCTGTTCCTCTGTCAACAGTGACCTCTGTGCTCCTCCAGCTCATTAACGAGGCACAGGCTGCTCTCTCTGTAGCTGTCTGTATAAATCCCTCTTGAACGGAGGACACTCCCACTCGGGACTGCTGCTGGGATAGGGAGATGATGAGCAGCTCGTTAGCACTGGCAGCAGTTTGCAGGAGGGCAGGGAGGGCGTGGATGGTGCAGTGGGACCCTGAGCGCTGTGGCTGGGCCAGTGTCACAGCTTGGTGCTGCCTTGGGGTAGCTCCTGTTCAGCCTTCCCTGTGCCTCTGCTCTTCTGTCCTTTCTGCTGCCTTGTTTGACTGCTTGCCGTGTGGAAGGGGTGAGTGGGCACAGGGTGGGCAGGCCCATGGACGATGTGCAGAGCTGGATGATTAACAGCTGTGAGTGAGCTGTTCCAGGCTGTGCCTCTCTCCCTTTGCTCCAGGGACACTTGAACACAGCACTCAAACCTGAGAGGAGCACATGCCTCCAAGATCGTTTAGGTTCTGCAAGATCTGTGAAAGATGAAAAAGAGGAAAGAGACCTCAGATGCCCTCACAAGATGGGAAAAGCTGGGATATGAATGCTTGATGTTGGAGCCCAGAGTATTCCTCTGGGATAGATTACAAATCCCAGTTACTGAGAATCTCCACTTAGAGCTCAGAGTGTTTTGATATCCCTGGACCTTGCTCTATTTTTACTCTTGTGGGGACTGGGGAACTTGTTGTAGCCGTTTTCCTTAAATACAGACCATTTGACTCTTCAAGACCTTGCTAAGAGGCTGTGTGCAAACAAGTGTGGGACATGCTTCCTGAATCTTTCTTGGCCTCCTGAGCCTGGACCTAGGTCTGAGATCAGAGCTTGTGTATGGTAACTATGCCTGTAGAGAGGTGAGCAAGGAGAAAGGGTAAGCATAAGGTCTGTGTAAAGCTCTCAGAAATCTTTCACAGAAAGATTTAACCTGGCAGAATTTCTTAATTCTGTATGACAAACTGTTCTTGTTTTAAAATTTAGCTGGCGTGGGAAGAGGAGGGTGGAATTGATGCATACAATTTGGATTGTGGAAGATGGAGCAGCCTGTGCCCAGGGTTGAACTTCCAGGATTATTACCAGCAATCAGAATCATCACCTAAGCTACCATTGGGAGTAAAAAACAGTTTTCATTTTTTTTTTTTTTTGAGCCATGCTAAAGAGGTACAGCTCTGGTGTTTCAGGAATGATTTAGCCAAATGTTTTCACCTGCTAGATTCTGCTAGTGCAAATGCTGACCACATTGCAAATAGAAACTCAGGGAGGGTAGAGATGAATCTTCTGAATTTATTATGGTTTAGAGGTTTGTCCTGCAGCTGATACTGGGCATTTTCACCACAGAATCTGCATCTCTTGGGTTGCTGGTGATTTTTTTTTTTTAGGCATTTCAGGCTATCTTCCCTGTGCTATGAGAAAAGAACAGTCTGCTGATTAACTGAATGGAGACTTTTGCCTTGGGCAAATTCTGGAAAAGAATTGGCTATAAACTTTTAGACATGAGACTGGGATTGGATTCTGGCCATTATGTGAACTAGGGGGCTGGAGATTCCCATGCTCTGTTTTTGCACAGGGTAATTGTACTAAATAAATAAAATTTAAAAAAAAGAGAGAAAGAAGATAAGTTTGTAATAAAGCCTGATTTCTAGGCAGTTGCACCAGGGGAAAACTCATATTTTGTGCCAACCTTCAGGAAGTATTCACTGTGGTATGGAGTAGAAATATGAAAATGCCACAGATAAAGAGTCCCAGTTTCTCAAATCCTGGGGATTTTCAAGAGCAATTAGCGAATGATTTATGTTACTCTGAGTTTTGAAGAGATGCAACAGATTAATTTCAAGAACCTTCCTAGACAGTAATTTATAGCACGTTGTATGTTTCTTAGGAGGGAAACTGAATTCTCACTCTTTTGCTCAAAGCTCTGTGTTTGAATTTTTAGACAAGGATTGGCAACTCTCTCCCCTGGGATTTAAATTTGTCCCATCTGTAGTCAAATGAGGGCTGGCTATTTTGCTCTTTCACCTGAGAGTTCAGATCCAAGGGAACATTGTTGTGTGGCTTCTGCTGCTGCCCTTGGGGAGAGGAGAGGCAGGTGAGGCCCCTGGGACTGCAGCAGGAGGTGTGGGGTGACCCTGCCTGGCACCGGTGCCAGGCAGAGCCCCGGGGCAGGGATGGTCTCCATCCCCTGGGGCAGGGATGTTCTCCATCCCCTGGGGCAGGGATGTTCTCCATCCCCTGGGGCAGGGATGTTCTCCATCCCCTGGGGCAGGGATGTTCTCCATCCCCTGGGGCAGGGATGTTC